>CM077662.1:9679094-9714094 GCA_039707465.1 Rhabdophis nuchalis | reverse complement strand
TGTCTATCTATCTATCTATCTCTATATCCATCTATCTATCTATCTATCTATCTATCTATCTATCTATCTATCTATCTATCTATCTATCTATCTATCTACCTATCTCTACCATTTATCTATTCTGTCTGTCTCTATCTAGCTATCTATTTCTATATCTATCTATCTATCTATCTTTCTATCTATCTATCTATCTATCTATCTATCTATCTATCTATCTATCTATCTATCTATCTATCTATATATCCATTGTCTATCTATCTATATCATTGGTAGGGACCTTGGAGGTCTTCTAGTCCAGCCCCCTGCTCAAACAGAAGACTCTCTACTATTCTAATCCCTTGCTCAAGCAGGAGGCCCTACACCATTTCAATCAGAAGACAGCTAGAAGGGATCTTGGAGGTCTTCTAGTCCAGCCCCCTGCTCAAACAGAAGACTCTCTACTATTCTAATCCCTTGCTCAAGCAGGAGGCCCTACACCATTTCAATCAGAAGACAGCTAGAAGGGATCTTGGAGGTCTTCTAGTCCAGCCCCCTGCTCAAACAGAAGACTCTCTACTATTCTAATCCCTTGCTCAAGCAGGAGGCCCTACACCATTTCAATCAGAAGACAGCTAGAAGGGATCTTGGAGGTCTTCTAGTCCAGCCCCCTGCTCAAGCAGGAGGCCCTACATAATTTTAGGCAGGTGGGCTGTCCAGTCTCTGCTTGAAAGCCTCCAGTGATAGAGAGCCCACAACTTCTGGTGGCAAGCTGTTCCACTGATTAATTGTTCTCACTGTCAGGAAAGTTGCTTCTCTCCTGTTATATATATTTTTTCTCTCCTGGAGCTCAGCTGTGGTGGACTCATTTGACCTTGAGAAGGCTGTCTCATTTCCAGGTTTTGGGGGTGGGCTGATCTCTCCCTTCTCCCTCCAGATCTCGGTCAACATCTTCCGAATTCTTCCGCCCAGTGAAAACCCCGAGTTTGATCCCGAAGAAGACGAGCCAAACCTGGAACCGTCTTGGCCTCACCTCCAGGTAGGAGTCCTTCTGAAGGCCACGAGATTCCTAGCAACAGCCCTTAGACTTAGACACCGCTTCGCCCTACTTTCCAGCCCTCTCTGCTAAGCGGTTTACAGAGTCAGCCTCTTGCCCCCCAACAATCTGGGTCCTCACTTGACCCACCTCGGAAGGACAGAAGGCTGAGTCAACCTTGAGCCAGTCAGGATCGAACCCCTGGCAGTGGGCAGAGTTAGCCTGCAATCTTGCATTCTAATCACCTGGAAGGAAGGAAGGAATGAGGGGAGGGAGGAAGGGTGGGGGGAAGGAAAGAAAGAAAGAGGGAGAGAGCGACAAAAGAAAGAGAAAGAAGGGAGGGAGGGAGGGAAGGGCAAGCAAGAGAGAGGGTGTTAGAGAAAAAAAAAGAGAGAAAGAGAGAGAGAGAAATAAAGAGTGCTAGAGAGAAAGACAGAAAGTGGGAGAAAAAGAGAGAGTGGGAGAGAGAGAAAGAGAGTGCTAGAGAGACAGAAAGATAGAGTGCTAGAGTGAGAGACAGAGGGGGCTGCTAGAGAGAGAGAGAGAGAGAGGAAGGAAGAAAGAAAGAAAGAAAGAAAGAAAGAAAGAAAGAAAGAAAGAAAGAAAGAAAGAAAGAGAGGGAGAGAGAGACAAAAGAAGGAAGGAAGGAAGGAAGGAAGGAATAGCACGTAGACTTATATACCGCTTCCTGGTGCTCTTACAGCCCTCTCTAAGCGGTTTACAGAGTCCGCCTCTTGCCCCCCAACCATCCAGGTCCTCATTTGACCCACCTTGGAAGGACGGAAGGCTGAGTCAACCTTTAGCAAGAAGGAAGGAAGGAAGGAAGGAAGGAAGGAAGGAAGGAAGGAAGGAAGGAAGGAAGGAAGGAAGGAAGGAATAGTACTTAGACTTATATCCCGCTTCCCAGGGCTTTCCAGCCCTCTCTAAGCGGTTTACAGAGTCAGCCTCTTGTCCCCCAAATATCTGGATCCTCATTTGACCCACCTCGGAAGGACGGAAGGCTGAGTCAACCTTTAGGAGGAAGGAAGGAAAGAAGGAAGGAAGGAAATAGTAATAGTGCTTAGACTTATATCCCGCTTCACAGTCCTTTTCCAGCCCTCTCTAAGCGGTTTACAGTCAGCCTCTTGTCCCCCAACCATCTGGGTTCTCATTTGACCCACCTCGGAAGGACGGAAGGCTGAGTCCACTTTGAGATGTCCCCTTAAGGAGAGGCTCATGGGTTTGGAGGCATCACTGGCTGGGAGAAAGGGCCTGGTGGAACCTCCATCTTTTCAATGCTTTGCCCCCCCCCCCCCTCTCTCTCTTTCTCTTTCTCTCTCTTTCCAGCTTGTATATGAGTTTTTCCTCCGGTTCCTTGAAAGTCCAGACTTCCAGCCCTCGGTGGCCAAGCGCTACATAGACCAGAAATTCGTGTTGATGGTAAGTGAGAGGGAAAGGGGGGATTTATGGCTAGGAATCCTGGCCGGAAGGCTTCCCTCCAGAGATGCTCCATCACGGGGGTGGGGGTTTCAAGAAGGGACTGGAGAGCCATTTGAGTGGTGTCGGGCCTCCTGCTTTAGCAGGGGGTTGGACTAGAGGAATGTTGAGGTCCCTTCTGCTCCATGATTCTCACAGATAAATGGATGGATGGATGGCTAGAGGGAGGGAGGGAGGGAGGTTAGGTAGGTAGGTAGGTAGGTAGGTAGGTAGGTAGGTAGATAGATAGATAGATAGATAGATAGATAGATGATAGATAGATAGATAGATAGATAGATAGATAGATAGATAGATAGATAGATAGATAGATAGATTGATAGATGATAGATGATAGATAGATAGATAGATAGATAGATAGATAGATAGATAGATAGATAGATAGATAGATAGATAGATAGATAGATATGGATGGGTAGGTAGGTAGGTGAATAGAACAGAATATAGAATAGAATAAATGTATAGACTAGAACAGAACAGAATAGAAGAATATATAGAATAGAGTAGAGTGGAATGGAATGGAATAGAAATTGAATAGAATAGAATAAAATAGCATAGCAATAGCAATAGCAATGAAATAGAGATTGGAATGGAATGGAGTAGCAATAGCAATACAGAATAGAATAGAATAGAATAGATTAGAATACAATACAATACAATACAATAGAGAATAAAAGCATAGCATAGCAATAAGATCATCCGTGGTTTTGGGGTAGAGTACCATCTATACGCTGATGACACCCAGCTGTATATATCTACCCCAGACCACCCCAACGATGCCGTAGCGGTGATGTGCCAGTGCCTGGAAGCCGTGCGGATCTGGATGGGAAGTAACGGACTCAAGCTAAACCCGACCAAGACCGAGTGGCTGTGGTTTCCAGCGGCCCGGTTCAACCAGCTCACTCCATCGCTGGCCATAGGGGGCGAACATCTTGCCCCTGTGGATGGGGCGCGCAATTTGGGTGTCCTCCTGGATACCCGGCTGTCAATGGAAGATCAGGTGACAGCCGTGGCCAGGAGGGCGTTTTACCAGGTTCGCCTGGTACGCCAATTGCGCCCCCTATTGGATCGGGACGCCCTTCGCACAGTCACTCATGCCCTCGTGACGTCCCGACTGGACTATTGCAACTCTCTCTACATGGGGCTTCCCTTGAGGTGCACCCGGAGACTTCAGCTAGTCCAGAATGCAGCCGCGCGAGCAATTATGGGTACCACAAGGTACACCCATGTAACACCGCTCTTGCGCGAGCTGCACTGGCTGCCTGTCGTCTTCCGGGTGCGCTTCAAGGTATTAATTATCATCTTTAAAGCGCTCCATGGCTCGGGACCTAGCTATTTGCGGGATCGGATCCTGCCTCATACATCCTCACGACCGATTCGCTCCCACAGAGAGGGACTTCTCCGGGTGCCGTCCACTAGACTTTGTCAGCGGGCGACGCCCAGGGGAAGGGCCTTCTCTGTGGCGGGCCCAGCCCTCTGGAACGACCTTCCCCCCGATATCAGGACCACCACGGACCTCCGCTCCTTCCGTCTTAAATTGAAAACACAGTTTTTCTGCCTTGCCGGCCTGGGATAGCTACTCCTCTGTTTTTAGGGTTTATTGGGGATTTTTAGTTAGATAGTTTTAACGGGTATTTTAGCACAGGTCACTTAATTTAATGTATTTTTAATGATATATGTATATAGTCATTGTTCTTATTCCTCCTGTGCACCGCCCCGAGTCCCTGTGGGGAGAGGGTGCGGTTTATAAGAAATAAATTATTATTATTATTATTATTATTATTATTATTATTATTATTATTATTATTAATAAAATAGAGAATGGAATGGAATGGAAAATATAGTATAGAATAGAATAGCAATAGAGAATAGCATGGAATGGAATGGAATAGAAAATATAGTATAGAATAGCAATAGCATGGAATGGAATGGAATAGAATAGGAATAGAATAGGAATAGAATAGGAATAGAATAGGAATAGAATAGGAATAGAAAATATAGTATAGAATAGAATAGGAATAGAAAATATAGTATAGAATAGAATAGGAATAGAAAATATAGTATAGAATAGAATAGGAATAGAAAATATAGTATAGAATAGAATAGCAATAGAGAATAGCATGGAATGGAATGGAATGGAAAATATAGTATAGAATAGAATAGAATAGAATAGCAATAGAGAATAGCATGGAATGGAATGGAATGGAATAGAAAAGAAAAGAAAAGAAAAGAAAATATAGAATAGAATAGCAATAGAGAATAGCATGGAATGGAATGGAATAGAATAGAATATATAGTATAGAATAGAATAGCAATAGAGAATAGCATGGATTGGAATAGAATAGAATAGCATAGAATATAATTCTGAATAGAATAGAACAGAACAGAACAGAACAATTCTAGCCTTGCCCATCAGGATGCCTTTAATAACTTGAGCTCGTGAAGCGGGAAAACCCTTTTCCGAATCCTGGGCAAGGCTCTTCTCTCCTCTTCTCTTTCGCCCTCCTGCAGCTCCTAGAATTGTTCGACAGCGAAGACCCCAGGGAACGCGAATACCTCAAGACCATCCTCCACCGGGTTTATGGCAAATTCCTGGGCCTTCGGGCGTACATCCGCAAGCAATGCAATAACATATTTTTGAGGTGAGGGGCTGCTTGGCCTTCGGTTCATCCCAGGCAATCAAGGGGGAGTCATGCCATGCACAACCTTTTCTAATTTCTAATCCTGCCCAAAATGTTCAGATTCATTCCAAGGAGAACCTTATCAACTGAGCCTGTAGAGCAGTTTTCAGTCTCGGCCACTTTAAGAGGGGTGGACTTCAGCCCCCAGAATCCCCCAGGCAGCAGGCTGGAGTGGAAGTCCCCCCCCCCCTCTTAAAGCATGCTGGCCTGGGGGATTCTGGGAGTAGAAGCCCTCCCCTCTTAAAGCATGCTGGCTGGGGGATTCTGGGAGTGGAAGCCCTCCCCTCTTAAAGCACGCTGGCTGGGGGATTCTGGGAGTGGAAGCCCACCCCTCTTAAAGCATGCTGGCTGGGGGATTCTGGGAGTGGAAGCCCACCCCTCTTAAAGCAAGCTGGCTGGGGGATTCTGGGAGTGGAAGTCCTCCCCTCTTAAAGCATGCAGACTTGGGGATTCTGGGAGTGGAAGCCCTCCCCTCTTAAAGCATGCTGGCTGGGGGATTCTGGGAGTGGAAGCCCTCCCCTCTTAAAGGACGCTGGCTGGGGGATTCTGGGAGTGGAAGCCCACCCCTCTTAAAGCATGCTGGCTGGGGGATTCTGGGAGTGGAAGCCCACCCCTCTTAAAGCAAGCTGGCTGGGGGATTCTGGGAGTGGAAGTCCCCCCCTCTTAAAGCATGCAGGCTGGGGGATTCTGGAAGTGGAAGTCCTCCCCTCTTAAAGCATGCAGGCTGGGGGATTCTGGAAGTGGAAGTCCTCCCCTCTTAAAGCATGCAGACTGGGGGATTCTGGAAGTGGAAGTCCTCCCCTCTTAAAGCATGCAGGCTGGGGGATTCTGGGAGTGGAGGTCCACCCCTCTTAAAGCAAGCTGGCTGGGGGATTCTGGGAGTGGAAGTCCCCCCCTCTTAAAGCATGCAGGCTGGGGGATTCTGGAAGTGGAAGTCCTCCCCTCTTAAAGCATGCAGGCTGGGGGATTCTGGAAGTGGAAGTCCTCGCCTCTTAAAGTATGCAGGCTGGGGGATTCTGGAAGTGGAAGTCCTCCCCTCTTAAAGCATGCAGGCTGGGGGATTCTGGAAGTGGAAGTCCTCCCCTCTTAAAGCATGCAGGCTGGGGGATTCTGGGAGTGGAAGCCCTCCTGTCTTAAAGCATGCAGGCTGGGGGATTCTGGAAGTGGAAGCCCTCCCCTCTTAAAGCATGCAGGCTGGGGGATTCTGGAAGTGGAAGTCCTCCCCTCTTAAAGCATGCAGGCTGGGGGTGGAAGTCCTCCCCTCTTAAAGCATGCAGGCTGGGGGATTCTGGGAGTGGAAGTCCTCCCCTCTTAAAGCATGCTGGCTGGGGGATTCTGGGAGTGGAAGCCCATCCCTCTTAAAGCATGCTGCCTGGGGGATTCTGGGAGTGGAAGCCCATCCCTCTTAAAGCATGCTGGCTGAGGGATTCTGGGAGTGGAAGCCCTCCCCTCTTAAAGCATGCTGGCTGGGGGATTCTGGGAATGGAAGCCCTCCCCTCTTAAAGCATGCAGGCTGGGGGATTCTGGGAGTGGAAGTCCTCCCCTCTTAAAGCATGCTGGCTGGGGGATTCTGGGAGTGGAAGCCCTCCCCTCTTAAAGCATGCAGGCTGGGGGATTCTGGGAGTGGAAGCCCTCCCCTCTTAAAGCATGCAGGCTGGGGGATTCTGGGAGTGGAAGTCCTCCCCTCTTAAAGCATGCAGGCTGGGGGATTCTGGGAGTGGAAGTCCTCCCCTCTTAAAGCATGGAGGCTGGGGGATTCTGGGAGTGGAAGCCCTCGCCTCTTAAAGCATGCAGGCTGGGGGATTCTGGGAGTGGAAGCCCTCCCCTCTTAAAGCATGCAGGCTGGGGGATTCTGGGAGTGGAAGTCCTCCCCTCTTAAAGCATGCAGACTGGGGGATTCTGGGAGTGGAGGTCCACCCCTCTTAAAGCATGCCGGCTGGGGGATTCTGGGAGTGGAAGCCCACCCCTCTTAAAGTATGCAGGCTGGGGGATTCTGGGAATGGAGGTCCACCCCTCTTAAAGCATGCTGGCTGGGGGATTCTGGGAGTGGAAGTCCACCCCTCTTAAAGCATGCAGGCTGGGGGATTCTGGGAGTGGAAGTCCACCCCTCTTAAATCAGGCTGGCTGGGGAATTCTGGGAGTTGAAGCCTGGGCCCCTTTAATGCCTTCACTTGGATCATGTGACCATGGGGGTGCCACAACAGTCATTAAGTGTGAAAAACGGTCATAAGGAGCTTTTTTATCAAACAGTTTTATCTACCATCAAACAGTCAGCCCACAGGTTGTATATAGGAGCTCCCTGTTGTGTTTCAGGAAGGAGAGGATGCTGGGGAAAGGGGACCAAGGGGAGAGGGAGGGGAGGGTTACCTGCTACCCTCAGTCTTTGGGGGAAGAGAAGGATGAGAAGAAAACCTTCACTGTTTCTTCCTTTCTTTCCCTCTGACAGGTTTATCTACGAGACGGAACATTTCAACGGAGTGGCTGAATTATTAGAAATCCTTGGCAGGTAAATCTTTCAGTTGTGTGAGGAATGAATGCTCCAGAAAGGCATGTAAGGGTGGCCTTTCCCCGTTCTTCAAAGGGATGGAAGGGAGCCCCCGAGGTCATCTAGCCCAACCCCCTGCTTTGAGGCAAGATCCAGGACAGCATCTCTGAAGGAGGACCCTCCAGGGAAGGCGGGAAGGGAGGGAGGAAGGAGAGAGAGAAAGGAAAGGAAGAAAGGAAGGGGACGGGATGGGAAGAAAAGAAAGAAAAAGGGAAGGAAGGAAAAAAAAGGCAAAAAGGAAGGAAGGAAAGAAAGGAGGCGATAGGATGGGAAGAAAAAAGGGAAGGAAGGAAGAAGGATGGACAAAGGAAAGAAAGGAGAAAGGAAGGAAAGAAAGAAAGAAAGAAAGAAAGAAAGAAAGAAAGAAAGAAAGAAAGAGGAAGGAATTGGAAGGGAAGAAAAGGAAAAAGAAAGAAAGGAGGGAGGGAGGGATGGAGGGAGGGAAGAAAAAGAAAGAACGAAAGAAAGAAGGAAGGGAGGAAAGAAAGAAAAGAAAGAAAGAAAGAAAGAAAGAAAGAAAGAAAGAAAGAAAGAAAGAAAGAAAGAAAGAAAGCTCTTGCCTCCCAATTAGGAGGTTGTGAGTTCGATCCCAGGTAGAGGCAGATGTAGCATCTCCTGCTTGGGCAGGGGGTTGGACTAGATGACCTGCAAGGTCCCTTCCAACTCTGTTCATCGGTTAAATCATCCAAGCCGCTTAGATGGGAAGCCCTGATCTAGCTCCCCCGCCACCGATGCGAGAAATCGGTTGCGGCAACGACGACCCTGCAGCGGATGACCCTCCCTCCCGTAAACCCCCCCCCTCCCCTCCGGCTTCTCTTTCAGCATCATCAACGGCTTCGCGCTGCCCTTGAAGGCGGAACACAAGCAGTTCCTGGTACGGGTGCTCATCCCGCTTCACTCCGTCAAATCGCTCTCCATTTTCCACGCCCAGGTGAGCCTGGCCAGCGACTCCGGGGGAGGGCGGGTGCCGGAGAGGAGCCCTCAGGGCGCTCCGGGATTTCTGAATGCCTCCTCGCCTCCTCACCTGGATTCCTCTCTTGCAGCTGGCCTACTGCGTGGTCCAGTTCTTGGAGAAAGACGCCACGCTGACCGAGCATGTGAGTCCGGCCTTCGCACGGGGCGGGGAGGGGGGGAAGCAGCGGGGCAGGGGGCACAGCTGCAGCAGAGGGAAGAGCCGGGGGAGATTTGGCAGATTTTCCCCTACAGGGTCTCTCGACTGCTCAAAATTTCCTCTACCGGTTCCCCCAACTACTCAAAATTTCCTCTACCGGTTCTCCCAGCTACTCAAAATTGCCTCTACCTGTTCTCCCGACTACTCAAAATTTCCCCTACCGGTTCTCCCGACTACTCAAAATTTCCCCTACCGGTTCTCCCGACTACTCAAAATTGCCTCTACCTGTTCTCCCGACTACTCAAAATTTCCCCTACCGGTTCTCTCGACTACTCAAAATTTCCCCTACCGATTCTCCCGACTACTCAAAATTTCCCCTACCTGTTCTCCCGACTACTCAAAATTTCCCCTACCGGTTCTCCCGACTACTCAAAATTTCCCCTACCGGTTCTCCCGACTACTCAAAATTTCCCCTACCGGTTCTCCCGACTACTCAAAATTGCCTCTACCTGTTCTCCCGACTACTCAAAATTTCCCCTACCGGTTCTCCCGACTACTCAAAATTTTCCCTACCGGTTCTCCCGACTACTCAAAATTTCCACTACCGGTTCTCCCGACTACTCAAAATTTCCCCTACCGGTTCTCCCGACTACTCAAAATTGCCTCTACCTGTTCTCCCGACTACTCAAAATTTCCCCTACCGGTTCTCCCGACTACTCAAAATTTCCCCTACCGGTTCTCCCGACTACTCAAAATTTCCGCTACCGGTTCTCCCGGCTACTCAAAATTTCCCCTACCGGTTTTCCCCGCTACTCAAATTTTCCTCTACCGGTTCTCCCCGCTACTCAAAATTTCCCCTACCTGTTCTCCCAGCTACTCAAAATTTCCCCTACCGGTTCTCCCGACTACTCAAAATTTCCCCTACCGGTTCTCCCGACTACTCAAAATTTCTCCTACCGGTTCTCCCGACTACTCAAAATTTCCCCTACCTGTTCTCCCGACTACTCAAAATTTCCCCTACCGGTTCTCCCAGCTACTCAAAATTTCCCCTACCGGTTCTCCCAGCTACTCAAAATTTCCCCTACCGGTTCTCCCAACTACTCAAAATTTCCCCTACCTGTTCTCCCAACTACTCAAAATTTCCCCTACCGGTTCTCCCGACTACTCAAAATTTCCCCTACCGGTTCTCCCGATTACTCAAAATTTCCCCTACCGGTTCTCCCAGCTACTCAAAATTTCCCCTACCGGTTCTCCCGACTACTCAAAATTTCCCCTACCGGTTCTCCTGACTACTCAAAATTTCCGCCAATCAATAAATCTCATTTTCCTTCGGCAGGTAATTCGGGGCCTGCTGAAATACTGGCCAAAGACCTGCACCCAAAAAGAGGTAGGTGCCGAAGGGCTCAGCCCAAGGGTGGGTTACTGCTGACATTACTCAACGGTTCGACGCACAAAAAATATACGCCCATGCGCATTTGCATCAAAAAAGGGCCCGCGCATGCGCACAACACTAGAAAAGGCAGAGAAATGACATTTTTTCAACGAAGGTTGTTCTGTGCATGTGCAGAACAGAAGATCAAGATGGCGGCGCCAAGGATAGAACCGGTTTGGGCGCGTGTCCGGCCGAGTTACTACCTACTTGCCCGAACCGGTAGGAATCAGTGGTGGGTTTCAGCCGGTACGGCCCGGTACGAGTGTACCGGTTGTACCAAGAGCAGCGGCCACCGTAGGGGTACGGTGGCTTGTTTGGCTCACCCGTCCACCCGTGTTATATAGCTGTTTATAATGTGACCGGCCAATTGCGCATTTGTGTACAGCGTACGGCATCTCTGCAACCACCGCTGAGCAGCTGGGTGACTCAGGGCAGTGACATGCCCAGCTAGGACACCCGGCTTCGTACTCAGTGTATCGGTTGCGACGGAATCCAGAACCCACCGCTGGCTCAGACCTTGAGTGTCAGGCCTTGTAAAGGCATCAGCTGGAGGGTCTCCCCCTCCTTTCATCCCCTCCCTCTCCCCCTCTCCCTGACCAGGTGATGCTCCTGGGGGAAATTGAGGAGATCCTGGACGTGATCGAACCTTCGCAGTTCGTCAAGATCCAGGAGCTGCTCTTCAAGCAAGTGGCGCGATGCATCGCCAGCCCCCACTTCCAGGTGCCTTGGGGGGCGGGGCGAGGGGGCGCTGAGCAAAAGGGCGGGGCGGGAGGGGCCGAACCATCGCTGAAGTCATCCTCAATCTACGACCACAGTTGGGATTTCAATTGCCAAGCGACGCGGTCGTTAAGCAAACCGCCAAGTGACCGGGACTGCATGTCACAGTGGTTTTTACTGCGGTCATTAAGTAGATCGTGTGGTCACTAAGTGAATCTGGCTCCTCTCCCCCCCCCCCAATTGATTTTGCTTATTGGAAGCCAGCAATGGGGATGAATTGGGGTCAAATGACCGAAGGGGATGAAGCGAGACGGTTGTAACTTTGAGGATGGGACTGTTCCCAAAGTCGGCATAACTTTGAACCATCATTAAGCCGTTGGTTGTAATGCAAAGACTGCCTTGCAGGTAGTCCTCTACTTGCGACCATTCATGTAGCGACCAACAGCACTGAAAGAAGTCGCACACTTAACGACCGTTGCAACTTCCCCCCCGGGCCACCTGATCGAAATTCAGATCAAATTGTGGTCGTAAGTCAAGGACTCCCTGTAACATGGAATTCTGGCGGCTTACACTGTGACAGGGAGTCCTCGACATACGACCACAACGGAGATGAGAATCTCTGTTGCTTAAAGCAAGGGAGCTGTGAAGTGAGTTTGGCCTCGTTTTACGACTTTCCTTGCCACCGTTGTTAAGGGAATCACTGCAGGGTTAAGTTAAGGTTAAGTTAAGCCAAGCCGGCTTCGTCACACACACACACACACACACACACACACAAACACACACCTGTGTTTGTGCAGATGCTGCAACCGTTGTTACTTTTTCCAGTGTTGTAACTTTGAACGGTTGCTAAATGAATGAAGAAGAATACAAGCAGTCCTCGACTTACAACAGTTCATTTAGAGCCCGCTCAAAGTTACAACCGCGCTGAAAAAAGTGACTTAGGGCGATTTTTCGCACTTAACGACCGCTGAGGCATCACCTTGTTCACGGGATCAAAATTCAGATGCCTGGCACCCGACTCACACTTATGACGGTCGCAGTGTCCCGTCGTCATGCGATCCCCTTTTGCGACCTAACAAGCAAAGTCAACGGGGGGGAGGGGGGGAAGCCTGATTCGCTTAACAACGGGGTGACTAGCTTATCAACCGCAGGGATTCACTTAACAAATATGGCATGAAATGTCATAAAATGGGGCAAGACTCCCTGGTTTTTTTGCTGAGCCCCCCCCCCCCATGGTCACGTGATCAAAATTCAGACGTTTGGCGACTGACTCACGTTTATGACGGTTGCACAGTGTCCCGAACTCCCGCGATCCCCCTTCGCGACCTTCTGACAAGCAAAGCCAAGGAGGGAAGCCTGATTCACTTAACAACCAAGTTGCTAACTTAACAGCGACAGTGATTCACTTAACGACGGCGGCAAGAAAAGGTCGTACAACGGGACAATGCTGGCTTAACAACCGGCTTGCTTAGCAAGGGGAAATGGGGCAAAACTCACTTAATGGATGTCCCACGTGGTCGTGAGTCGGGGACTACCTCGCTTGAAGGCAGCTGGGGAGGGGGCTTTCAAATCCTTACAAGCTTTGTCCCCCAAAACAGGTGGCCGAACGGGCCCTCTACTTCTGGAACAACGAATACATCCTGAGCCTGGTGGAGGACAATTGTCATACGGTGCTACCCACCATCTTCGGCACCCTCTACCGCGTCTCCAAGGAGCACTGGAACCCGTGAGTCCGGCGGTGTGCGGCAGCGGGGAGAACTCGGTCGGAGAACGGGGACTTCCTTGGGTTTCCCCCAAAGTTGGGAAACCCACCTGGGGAAAAAGCCCAATTTTGGCCATGAAGAGTTGATCATGGCGAATTGGCCATGAAGAGTTGACCATGGCGAATTGGCCATGAAGAGTTGACCATGGCGAATTGGCCACGAAGAGTTGACCATGGCGAATTGGCCATGAAGAGTTGACCATGGTTAGTTGGCTCCAGTGAGTTGGCCATGAAGAGTTGATCATGGCGAGTTGGCCATGAAGAGTTGACCATGGCGAATTGGCCATGAAGAGTTGACCATGGTTAGTTGGCTCCAGTGAGTTGGCCATGAAGAGTTGATCATGGCGAGTTGGCCATTAAGAGTTGACTGTGGCTAGTTGGCCATGAAGAGTTGACCATGGCTAGTTGGCTGTGGGGAATTTGCCATGAACAGTTGGCCATGGCTAGTTGCCTGTCATGAGTTGGCCGTTGTGAATTGGCCATGAAGAGTTGACCGTGGTTAGCTGGATTTCATGAGTTGGCCATGAATTGTTGACCGTGGCTAGTTGGCCATGGCAAATTGACCATGAAGAGTTGACTGTGGCTAGTTGGCCATGGCGAATTGGCCATAAAGAGTTGACCATGGCTCGTTGGCTGTCATGAGTTGGCCGTGAAGTGTTGACCGTGGCTAGTTGGCCATGGTGAATTGGCCATGAAGAGTTGACCGTGGCTAGTTGGCCATGGCAAATTGGCCATGAAGAATTGACTGTGGCTAGTTGGCTGTCATGAGTTACTCATGGCGAATTGGCCATGAAGAGTTGACCGTGGTTAGTTGGCTGTCATGACATGGCCATGAAGTGTTGACCATGGCTAGTTGGCCATGGCAAATTGACCATGAAGAGTTGACTATGGCTAGTTGGCCATGGCGAATTGGCCATGAAGAGTTGACTGTGGCTAGTTGGCCATGGCGAAGTGGCCATGAAGAGTTGACTGGCTAGTTGGCTGTCATGAGTTGGCCATGAAGTGTTGACCATAGCTAGTTGGCTGTGGTGAATTGGCCATGAAGAGTTGACTGTGGCTAGTTGGCCATGGCGAATTGGCCATGAAGAGCTGATCATTGCTAGTTGACTGCGGTGAATTGGCCATGAAGAGTTGGCCATGGTGAGTTGTCGTAGTTGTGGGACTAGGGATCTCAATCCTCCCCGTGTGTCCCAGGTTTGTCTTCTCCTTGTCCTCACCGCCCCGTCCTACCTCTCTTTCCAGCACCATTGTGTCCCTGGTCTACAACGTCCTCAAGACCTTCATGGAGATGAATGGCAAACTCTTCGATGAACTCACTGCCTCCTACAAGGTGGAGAAGCAGCAGTAAGTGTGTTTGTGGGAGGGGGTGACCTGATTGAGTGGGGGTGGGGAATTCTAGGAGTTGAAGCCCACAGGCCTTTGTTGCAGATACAGATTAACAGAGTTGGAGGGGACCTTGGAGGTCATCTAGCCCATGCAGGAGACCCTACACTATTTCTGACCGAGAGCCGTCCAGTCTCTTCTTGAAAGCTTCCAGGGATGAAGCTCCCTCAACTTCCGAAGGCAATTTCTGTTCCATGGGTTGATTGTCCTCCCTGTCAGGAAATTCCTCCTTATTCCCAGGTTGAATCTCTCCTTGGTCACTTTCCATCCATTCTTCCTCCTCTGACCAGTTCTAATCTGTTAATAAATGGTAGGATCTCCTACTTGAAGGAGGGTCCGTGTTGTAGATGACCTCTGAGGTCCCTTCCAACTCTGTTAACCTGTTAAATAGTAGGCTCTCTTGCTTGGGCAGGGGAGGGGGTTGGACTAGATGACCTCCAAGGTCCCTTCCAACTCCGTTAATTGCATCGTTCTGAATTTGTGTCATTTTTCTGGCCACGTGAGTTGGAGGAGGGGGGATGGGGACGGGGAAGGGGTTGGTTTAGAATGTGGAGCCTCCTTCTTTGCCCTTGACCCCCCCTTCCTCCTCTTCCTCTCCCCCCCCCCCCCCCCGCAGGGAGCTGAAGAAGGAGAAGGAGCGCCAGGAACTGTGGAGGCATCTGGACGAGCTCCAGCTGCAGAAGCTGCAAGGCCTGGAGGAAGCCAAGATGAACCGCCTGAACCTGCAACGCACCCTGGCCAGCTAGGAGGCCCTCCGCCCCTGGAAGTGGAAACACCCCCCCACCCTCTCTCTCGTGTGCGGTGGGAGCGGCGGCATATCCCTCCCAGGCCGAGACGGCGGGTTCTCCTTCCCCCCTTTCCTGAGTCGGAGCTCCGGTCCGTCCGCGGCTGCCTCCCATCACCACCGCGATGCCAGCCGGAAAGCGAAAGGACTCCGAGAGTTTGGCGGGGCAGCGGATGGAGGGGGAGGAGGCCCCCGCTGGGGCCGCGATGTCCCCCCCTCGCCTAAAACGGATGGGCTTGTAAATAATAGGGGACAATGGCTAAGGTTTTGGAGAGAGGGGGGGGGGTTATTGACCCTCCCGTTCTCGGTTACACCCACATCTATTTTGGGGGGAGGGAGGGGCAGAATGGGAGTGCAATAACCAACGGGGAGGGGGAGGAGCACAGCCCCCCCCTCTCCCATGGTCCTCGGGCGGCGAAAATGCCCTCCCCCGCCGCCCCCCCATTACTAGTCACCCTGACTGTAGAGCCCCTCCCCGCTTCATAAGCCCCCACCCCCCCCACCGCGCTTCTTTCCCCAAAGGGCCAGTCTGCCTCTTTTGCTGGGGGGGGGTGTTGGGGGACAGCAGGCAGAAGGAGGGTCCTGGGAGGAGGGGGCGTGGCTTGTCCTGTCAGAGAGGAATGGAGGTGCCACCCTGGGGAAGGCCCTGCGCAAGGGTTGAGGGGGGGTGGAGGTGCGTGGAGAAGGAATGTTTGCTCCCTCTGCTGCAGTTGTTAGTAGTGTGGGTTCGCAGTTGTGTCTGGCTGGTTGTGTGTGTGTGTGTGAGAGAGAAAGAGGAAGAGAGAGGATCAGAGCGAAGAGCATCCAAAGTGTGCACATTGCGAGGGCCCAAGCTCTTCTCTTTCCCCCATCAGCCTTCCTCCTCCTCCTCCTTCCCGTCCTCCATCTTCTTCTCCTCCTCCTCCCTTCCTCCTCCTCCCTTCCTTCTCCTCTTCTCCTTCTCCCTTTCCTCCTTCTCCTCTTCCTCCTCCTCTTCTTCTTCTCCCTTTCCTTCTCCTCCTCCTTCCTTCTCCTCCTCCTTCTCCTGTCTCCTCCTCCCTTCCTTCTCCTCTTCTCCTTCTCCCTTTCCTCCTTCTCCTCTTCCCCTTTTTCTTCCCGTCCTCCTTCTCCTCCTCTCCCTCCTCCTCCTCTCCTTCTTCTTCTCCCTTTCCTTCTCCTCCTCCTTCCATCTCCTCCTCACTTCTCCTCCTCCTTCTGTCTCCTCCTCCCTTCCTTCTCCTCTTCTCGTTTTCCTCCTTCTCCTCCTCCTCTTCTCCTTTTTCTTCCCTTCCTCCTCCTTCTCCTCCTCCCTCCCTCCTCCTCTTCTCCTTCTTCTCCCTTTCCTTCTTCTCCTCCTGTCTCCTCTTTCTTCTTCTCCCTTCCTTCCTCCTCCTCCTTCCTCCTCCTTCCCTTCCTCCATCTTCTTCTCCTCTTTCTTCTCCTTTCCTCCTCATCTCCTTCTCCTCCTCTTCCTTCCTTCTCATTCTTCTCTTCTCCTTTTTCTTCCTTCTTCTCCTTCCTTCCTCCTCCTCCCCTTCCCCTCCTCCTCCATCTCACTTTTCCTCTTCCTTTCCCCTTCCTCCATCTTCTCCTCCTCCCTTTTTCCTCCTCCTCTTCTCCTTCCCTTTCTTCTCTTACTCCTTGTTGTTTTCTTGCAGACGTTCCATGACCCAACTAAGTGACACAGAGGTGGAAGGGACCTTGGAGGTCCTCTAGTCCAGCCCCTTTGCTCAAGCAGGAGAGCCTTACAGAATAACAGAGTTGGAAGGGACCTTGGAGGTCCTCTAGTCCAGCCCCCTTGCTCAAGCAAGAGAGCCTTACAGAATAACAGAGTTGGAAGGGACCTTGGAGGTCTTCTAGTCCAGCCCCCTTTCCTCAAGCAGGAGACCCTTACAGAATAACAGAGTTGGAAGGGACCTTGGAGGTCTTCTAGTCCAGCCCCCTTTGCTCAAGCAGGAGAGCCTTACAGAATAACAGAGTTGGAAGGGACCTTGGAGGTCTTCTAGTCCAGCCCCCTTTGCTCAAGCAGGAGAATCCACACCCTTTCAGATAAGTGACTGTCCAGTCTCTTCTTTAAAAAAGTCTCCATTTTTGGCGCGTCCACAACTCCTGGTGGCAATCTTGTTCCACTGGTTAATTGTCCTCACTGTTAGGAAGTTTCTCCTTAATTCCAGGTTGCTTCTCTCCTGAATTAGTTTCCATCCGTTGCTTCTTGTCCTGCCTTCGGGGGCTTTGGAAAATAAGTTGAGCCCTTCCTCTATGGCAAGAGTCTCCAACCTTTGCAACTTTAAGTCTGAAGGACTTCAGCTCCCAGACTTCTCCAGCCAGCAAAGCTGTCAGTGTCAGGGCCTGGGCCAGGGGTCTCCAACCTTTGCAACTTTAAGTCTGAAGGACTTCAGCTCCCAGACTTCTCCAGCCAGCTTTGTTGGCTGGAGAAGTCTGAGAGCTGAAGTCCTTCAGATTTAAAGTTGCAAAGGTTGGAGACCCCTGCTCTATGGGGCAGCTCCTTAAACACTGAAATACGGCTATTATCTCCCCATTAGTCCTTCTTTCCTCGAGACCAGCAAAACCCAAATCCTGCAGCCTTTAAATGTTTTAGTCTCCAATCATATTTGATCCTCTTAGTGGCTCTTCTCTGCATCTTTCCCCAAAGTCTTTTTTTTTTTTTTGCAATGTGGGGAGCAAAACTGGTGGCAGTATTCTAATCTATTCCAAAAATAGATTTATTAACAAAACAACATATGAATAATCACATTCTAATTGCACCAGCGAGGCTAAAACCAATTTTGTGGTATTTCTACAATGACAATCAAGATTACCCCCACGCTGTAGAAAGCGGTAGTGATACTTCGCCTGCTTAGAATTCTATGCCTCTGTTGAGGTCACCAAGGACTGTATTAATAGAGGGGGGGGGGGGGGTTGGCTTCTGACGGCCTAGCTTTGATGTCAGGTGCACTGATGGCATTACCTCCATGGGTCACGAGACGTCTGCAAGAAAACAAGCCCAGAGGGGCACCAAGGACCCCTCAACCTTAATTTTAAGTGCTAGGACACGGCTGCGGATGGCATGATACCCTCTTCTCTCGCCCAGCCCCCCCAAAAAATTTGGGGGGGGGAAAGCTGACATCCAGATTAACGACGAATTTCCTCTCCACCAAAGGTTTTGTGTGGATATGCATTCGATGGCGATCCTTTTCGGCACCGAGTGCCAAAACTGGAATATGCGTCCAGGTGCGTGAATGTGCATGAAAAACAGCTCAAAAATGGTCCGGAAGTAGCCCAGAAAATGGCCTAAAAATGCCCCCCCCCTCCCCCCAAAATGCATGTTTTGGGGCCGTTTTCAGACTGTTTCTCAGCCAAAAACGCCTCACAAAAAAGGTAAAAAATGGCTTGAAAACAGCCCGAAAAATGGCCTGTTTTTTTCCTTGTTTGGGCCGTTTTCAGCCCATTTTTTAGGTATTTCAAAATGGACTAGAAAATGGCCCCCAAAACTGTTTTTTGTCTTGTTTGGGCCGTTTTTGAGCCGTTTCAAAAACGGCTGAGCGGTTTCAAAAACAGCCCAAAAATGGTCTGCAAAATGGCCTGAAGACGAACCTGAAAATAGACCAGAGAATGGCCTAAAGACGGCCCCAAAAACTGCATGTTTTGGGGCTGTTTCTCGGCCCACAACGCCTCAAAAATTGGCTGAGAAATGGATTGAAAACAGCCCCAAAATGGCCTAAAATAGTCCCCCCAACTGCCTATTTTTTGGCTGCTGTTTGGACCGTTTTCAGGCCATTTCTCCACGATTTCAAAAACAGCCCAAAAATGGCCTGAAAAACGGCCTGAAGACGAACCAGAAAATGGCCCCAAAACTGCATGTTTTGGGGACGTTTTCAGGCTATTTCCAGCCATTTCAAAAATGGCCCCAAAATAGGCTGAAAAAAATGGCTTGAAAACAGCCTGGAAAATGGGCCAGAAAACGGCCCCCAAAACTCTTTTTTGGCTGTGGTTTGGGCCGTTTCCAGGCTGTTTTCTGGCCATTTCAAAAATGGGCCGAAAACAGCCTGAAAAATGGCTGAAAAAAGCCCCCCAAACTGCCTGTTTTTTTGGCTGTTCTTTGGGCCATTTTCAGGCCTTTTCTCAGCGATTTCAAAAACGGTCCAAAAACCAATCTGAAAACAGCCCAGAAAATGGCCTAAAAACGGCCCGTATTTTGGCTGTTTTCAGGCCTTTGGGCAGTTCTCTGGCGTCCGCGAAAACCAGGCGGCACATGACGTTCACGCCGGGAACCACAAGGGCAGCTGGCGACGGTCCGCGTACCCCCAGAGGGGGCTTTGTGCGCCACCTCTGGCCCGCGTGCCATAGCATTCGTGTGTGTGTGTGTGTGTGTGTAAGAGACCACATGTGAGGGAGAAGACTGCAAGGTTCAAGGCCCCCTCCGCTCCCTCCGCACTAGGCACAATCACCTCAACACAGTTTTTGGTCCCCAAAAACAGACCCTCGGTGGGGAGGGGGTGGGGGTGGGGAAAAGGGGGGCACGCCTTCATGGCAGTTGATTTTTTTTTTTTTAGTCGCCCACTTTAGGCTCGGATTCTTCTCCTATATAGTCGGACTTAGGCAGGGATGTCCAAACTTGGGAACTTTAAGACTTGTGGACTTCAACTCCCAGAATTCCCCAGCCAGCTATGCTGGCTGGGGAATTCTGGGAGTTGAAGTCCACAAGTCTTAAAGTTCCCAAGTTTGGACATCCCTGGACTTAGGGATACCCCACCGGGGTAGTTTTCACAGGAGAAGCACCCCCACCCCTTTCCCAAAGCGCTGAAGGGGAGGGGCCCGGTAGGCTGGTGGGGTAGACCTGGGAGGGGGCTGCTAGAGAGATATTTTGTGGGGAGGGGGGGGAGGCAGGTGGGAGGGGGGGAGGCTTATTTATGAACAGTTTCCGGATCACGAGACCTTCCCACTTTCCCCCCTCCCTCCCTGGTTCCTTTTGCTGGACAACTCTGTATTCAATAAAGAGAAAGTTTCATGTCCCAAGATGTGTGTGTGGGGGTAGGGGGGCTGCTCTGGGTACAGATGATATCCCACCCCAAAACCACGGATGATCTCACCCAGCGGCTTCATATATGTGTTGAATAGGAGGGGCGAGAGGACCGACCCCTGAGGAACCCCACATACGAGGGGCCTTGAGGCCGACCTCTGCCCCCCTGCCAACACATATTGCGACCAACCAGAGAGGTAGGACGAGAACCACCGCAAAACGGTGCCTCCCAGCCCCAACCCCCCCAGTCGGCGCAATAGGAAACCATGGTCGATGGTATCAAAAGCCGCCGAGAGGTCTAATAGGACTAGGATAGAGGAATATCCTCTATCCCGCGCCCTCCAGAGATCAACCAACGCGACCAATGCCGTCTCGGTGCTGTGCCCGTGTCGGAAGCCGGACTGGCGCGGGTCTAGATAATCAACTTCCTCCAAGTGTCGCGGAAACTGTTGAGCCACCACACTCAACAACCTTCACTAGAAAGTGGAGGTTGGAGACGGGACGATAGTTCTCTAATAATGCTGGATCCAGGGACGGCTTCTTGAGGAGGGGCCTTACTACCGCTTCTTTCAAGGTGGCAGGCAAGGACCCCTCACTCAAAGATGCGTTGACAATGCCCTGGAGCCAGCCTCGTGTCGTCTCCCAGGATGCCAGTACAAGCCAGGAGGGACACGGGTCCAATAAACGTGGTAGCCCTAAGTCTCTTTGACAACCTGTCCATATCCTCGGTGGTAACAAAATCAAACTCCTCCCAAGATGGTGTCACAAGAGCAGCCTCGGCCCTCTCGACTGGACCACTGTCGATGGAGGGTAGCTCGCTCCGAATCCGAGTGATTTTCTCCTGCAGATAAGTCCCAAATTCCTCTGCTCGACCTGTAAAGGGGCTTCCCGCGGCCTCTGTTGAAGGAGGGAGCGGGTCACCCCAAACATGGCGGCAGGGCGGTTATCTGCGGATGCAATAAGAGTGGCACAATACTCACGTTTGGCCACTCTTATCGCCACTAAGTAAGTCCTAATATGGTCCCTCACTAGTGTTCGGTTGGACTAGACGACCTGCAAAGGTCCCTTCCAACGCTGTTCATCTGTTAAGATTTCAGATAAAGTGACTGTCCAGTCTCTTCTTTAAAAAAAAATCTCCCTTGTTGGAGCCCCCACAACGTCTGGTGGCCAGCTGTTCCACGGGTTCCTTGCCCTCACTGTTAGGAAGTTTCTCCCAGGTTGCTCCACTCCACTTTAATGACAATAAAGATTATACTTTCAGGCGCTGCAATATTTGCCAAGAATGCAGGAACGAACTAATGGTCTCCTGCAAGCTCCACTCCCCTGTCGCTCCTCTTTTCTTCCCTCTGGGAGGGGCCCTTCATCGTCCACCTGTGGTCTTCCTCCCAAGTCAAAGTAATGGTCTCCTGCAAACTCCACTCCCCAGTCGCTCCTCTTTTCTTCCCTCTGGGAGGGGCCCTTCATCGTCCAGCTGTGGCCTTACTCGGAAGTCGACCCCTGTTCTTTAGCTGTTCCCTTCGTCTGGCCACCCCAGCCTTCCCCTTCCTCTTCTCTCCACTCAATTCTCAACCGAGGCCCGCCAAGATTCAGCCCCCCCCCCTCCCCCAGTTTGAAATCCGGGGGATTAGTAGAGTTTTGACCAAGGCTTCCCGAGAGCCTGAAGTAAACTCCTTGTCCGGACCAAAAAAAACACCCTTTTATTCATTGACTCTGAATTCTGCTCCTTCCCATCCAGCAAAGGCTTTCAAAGGAGGATTTACGGTCACCGACCTTATCTGGCCAGGCCGATCTCTGCAAAACTCGGCCAGACCCCCTAACTTAACAGCGGCAGTGGTTCCCTTAACAAGCGTGGCAACGGAAGTTACAGGATGGGGCAAAGCTCCCTCCGCCAACGTCTCGCTTAACAACCTAAATTTTGGGCTCGGCTGCAGTCGTAAGGCGAGGACTGGCTGCATATCAATGGTTCCCATGAGAAGAGCAAATGGTGAGAAAGAAGGCTTGTGAAACGTGAGGACTGAAAAAGGAGTCAAAGTCATTTAATTCAACCCTTGCCCATTGCAGAATTCCGCTTCCAAAGAAGCTGCAATAACAGAGGGATTCAATCAAGATCAAGCGAGGTCCTACTACCACTCTGTAAAGCCTTAGTAAGGCCACACCTAGAGTCCTGCATCCAGTTTTGGTCCCCACACTATAAAAAAAGATGTTGAGACTCTGGAAAGAGGGCAGAGGAGCAACCAGGAGGATGGGGGGACTGGAGGCTGAAACAGACGATGGACGGTTGCAGGAACTGGGCCTGGCTGGTCTAGTGAAGAGAAGGACCAGGGGAGACAGGAGAGCATCTTCCGATATTTGAGGGGCTGCCCCAGAGAGGAGGAAGGGGGTCAAGCTATTCTCCAAAGCCCCTTTGAAGGCCAGAGAAGGAAGAATGGATGGAAACTGACCAAAGGGAGATTCAACCTGGGAATGAGGAGGAATTTCCTGACAGGGAGAACCATCAACCCATGGAACAGAAGTTGCCTTCTGAAGTTGTGGGAGCTTCATCCCTGGAGGCCTTCAAGAAGAGACTGGACTGCCCTCGGTCAGAAATGGTGGAGGGTCTCCTGCTTGGGTGGGAGGTGGGTTGGACTAGATGACCTCCAAGATCCCTCCCAACTGTTATTCTGTAAGGATCTGCTTGAGCAAGGGGATGGATTAGAAGACCTCCTTTTTTCCTTCCCTCCTTCATTCCCTCCTTTTCCCTTTTGTCCGTCCTTCCTTCCTGTCTTCCTTTCCTCCTTCCTTCTTCAATTCATTCCTCTGCCTCTCTCCATCTTCCTTCCTTCCCTCCCTTTGTTTCTTCTTCCCTTTCCTTCTTTTCCTCCCTCCCTTCTTTTTTCCTTCCCTCTCTCCCTTCTTCCCTTTATCCCACCCTCCCTCCCTTTCTCCTCCCTCCCCCCTTCTCTCCCTTTGTCTCTCCATCTTTCCTCCTTTTTCTTTTTCTTTCCTCCCTTCTTTCCCCCTCCCTCCTTTCTTCCCTCTGTCTTTTCTCCCTTTCCTTCCTTTTCTCCCTTTCTCCTTCCTTCTTCCCTTCATTCCTTTTTTGCTCCTTCCCTCCCTGCCTTCTTTTTCTTTGCTTCCTTCCTTCCCTCGCTCCCTTCCTACTTCCTTCTTCTCTTTATCCCTCCCTCCCTCCTTCTCTCCCTCCGCCTCTTTCCATCTTCCCTTTTTTCTTTCCTTCTTTCCTTCCTTCCCTCCCTTCTTTCCCCCCTCCCTTCCTTTTTTCTTTCCTCTGTCTTTTCCCCCTCCTTTCCTTCCTTTCTCCTTCCTTCTTCCCTTCATTCCTTCCTTCCTTCCCTCCCTTCCTTCTTTTTCTTTGCTTCCTTCCTTCCCTCACTCCCTTCCTACTTCCTTCTTCTCTTTATCCCTCCCTCCTTCTCTCCCTCCGCCTCTTTCCATCTTCCCTCCTTTTTCTTTTCTTCTTTCCTTCCCTCTCTGCCTTCTTTTTCTTTCCTTCCTCCGTCCCTCTCTCTCCCTCCCTCCCTCCCGCCCTTTAGTCCAGCAGCGCCCAGCCCTTAAAACCTATCCACCAACAGGCCGAAACGAAAACACACAGAACCATTGTAAAAAAACAAAAAACTCACAATATATGCAGCTGTCAAATTACCACAAAGAATTGCACACACACAAATCCCCTTGTGACTTCTTGCAGAATTAAGAGCGTCTCTTTTTTAAAAATTTTATTTTAACACAAACGAGTCGAAGGACAGTGGTCCTGGGCTTCTCGACCTTAGAAGCTTTGAAGATGCCTGGGGGCGTCCCAATTCCCAGAATCCCCCTGGGGCAGCCTTGCTGGGCCTTGTTCAGTGACTGCAGAAACCGTCAGTATCTGGAGAGGCGGCAGACGTCACACTGGCAGGCTTTGGCGGTGAAGATGTCCACCGTTTTCTGCAAGCCAAGACTGCAACGCAGCCGGAGTTTCACCTGCAGAGGATAACACAAAACACACACACAGACACAAACTATTTGACGTCACTGGGATTCTATCGTCCGCCTCTTTCTTGGCAGCTCAGCTTTGTAAAACCGTGCAAAATCTCTCTATATATAAATGGTTGTGTGTGTGTGTCTCCATGTGTGCGTGTTCCAGGATAACTCTGGAACGCCTGGGCCGCTGAAATGAAAAAGGACTGAATACTATCTATAGTGCCAAGTCACGGTACCTTTCACAGCGATAGGATTCATGTTCTGTTAAAGGCCTGTCCTGCCTTAAAATGGCTTCTACTGAACAGCCGAGTGGAATTGCCATGGTAACGGCTTCGCAGTACTCCACAAGGGGGCTCCCTCCAATACAGGATTGGGATAAATACATACCCGGGCTACCACGAGTTATCAGCACCGCCCCGAGTCCCTTCGGGGAGAGGGTGCGGTCTACAAATCAAATAAATTGAATTGAAATTGAATTGAAATCAACACTTATGAACGCTTACAAACGTACTAGCACTTGTGAACACTTATGAACGCTATGCAACCAGTGGAGCCCCGACTCCAGCTTGCCCACCGGATCAGAACACCTAAGTTTTGCGGGTTTTTTTTTTAGTCTTAGTCTAAGGTTACTCTGCCGTCCTTAAAACGTCTCACTTAAGAGCAGAAATTGTGGCCGTAAAGTCGAGGACTACGTATAATATGGAATTCGGGCGGCTTACACTCTTACAGGGAGTCCTCGGACCTACGACCTACGGGTTTTTGCCCTCCCCAGGGCTCCAGAGGCTTTCCTGAAGCCTGGGGAAGGCAGAAACGCCCTCCCCCTGCCCTCTGGAAGGCTGAAAATCAGTTGGCGGGCGGGCGCACGCACGCCGGAGCTGAGGACCGGCCTGCTGGCAACTATGGCTCCATGGCATAGGTTCGCCATCACGCATCCTAGGGCAGGCTGCCAAGTTCGTAACCGGGGAAAATGGTCATGTTTTTCCGTGCCGCCGTCACATCGAGCAAATGGTCGTTAGTCGAGGTAATTCCACGCTGGGGAAAGCCCGCCGGAATCCGCTTACCGTCTGCATTTGGCTGATGGTGCAACACTGGGAGACGGAGGTGATGTTGTGCTTGAAGCCGCTGGCCAGGAGCACCGAATGCTTGGAGGGAAAGGCGCTGGACTCACAGTAGCCCACGCAGGCCTGGAGGGGACGGTGGCCCCGGCAGAGGCCCTGGCGGTCGCTCCGGATGGTGACGTTGAAGGCTGGCGAGAGGAAGAGAAACAGAACGACTGGGCTTCCTTTTCGGGTGTGGCCCGCCAGTGGATCTGGCAGCAGAGTCAGACAGTGGGGAGGGTTGGGGAGGAAGCCTGGGCCAGTCCTGGAGTCTGGGGAAGGCTCGGAGGAGGGCTCTGAAGTGGTGTAGGCTCTCCTGCTTGAGCAAGGGGCTGGACTAGAAGACTCCAAGGTCCCTTCCAACTCTGTTATTCTGTAAGGCTCTCCTGCTTGAGCAAGGGGGCTGGACTAGAAGACCTCTAAGGTCCCTTCCAACTCTTGTTATTCTGTAAGGGTCTCCTGCTTGAGCAAGGGGGCTGGACTAGAAGACCTCCAAGATCCCTTCCAGCTCTGTTATTCTGTAAGGCTCTCCTGCTTGAGCAAAGGGGGCTGGACTAGAAGACCTCCAAAGTCCCTTCCAGCTCTGTTATTCTGTAAGGCTCTCCTGCTTGAGCAAAGGGGGCTGGACTAGAAGACCTCCAAGGTCCCCTCCAACTCTTGTTATTCTGTAAGGGTCTCCTGCTTGAGCAAGGGGGCTGGACTAGAAGACCTCCAAGGTCCCTTCCAACTCTGTTCTTCTGTAAGGCTCTCCTGCTTGAGCAAAGGGGGCTGGACTAGAAGACCTCCAAGGTCCCTTCCAACTCTGTTATTCTGTAAGGCTCTCCTGCTTGAGCAAAGGGGGCTGGACTAGAAGACCTCCAAGGTCCCTTCCAACTCTGTTGTTCTGTAAGGCTCTCCTGCTTGAGCAAAGGGGGCTGGACTAGAAGACCTCCAAGGTCCCTTCCAGCTCGGTTATTCTGGAAGGCTCTCTTGCTTGAGCAAAGGGGGCTGGACTAGAAGACCTCCAAGGTCCCTTCCAGCTCTGTTGTAGTTATGGTGAATGCACGACATGGACCAGAAGCCTCTCCATATCATAGCAGTTCCAATTATGCTCTTCATCCCCCAAAACCCCCTCTGTGTTAAGAGCTCCTTGGGGCTGCTCCCTGGTTGCATCATCCTTGCTAATGTTCTCCTTTCATTACTCCCTCGGTCTGTCTCTGTCTGTCTGTCCATGTGTCCACCCCCTGAAGCTTACAATGCAGGTGACAACCAAGTCTTCCAGCTTTGTGAGCCCAGATTTCGGTGGCCAACAGGCAGGAGAAGACGGCAGCGTAGAAGGACCTCAACATATCTGTGGAATCTCTGAAAAAAATAGAGATTAGCAACTATTATTGCTGTTACTATTAGTAACTCGTATTGTGCGAAGAATGGCCTTAAGCATAACCCAGCGCAAAGCCACAGCAATAAAGGCCACCAAGGGCCAACTATGGACACAAAATGATAAGCAAACAATGAAGAATTTGCACAAGATGTTAGATGGATTCGTAACTGGCTGACCAACCGCACTCAACGTGTAGTCCTCAATGGAACTGCATCTACATGGAGGGGAAGTATGCAGTGGAGTCCCCCAAGGCTCTGTTTTAGGCCCAGGACTCTTCAACATCTTCATTAATGATTTGGACGAGGGAATCAATGGGGAACTCATCAAATTTGCAGACGACACTAAGCTGGCAGGAATAGCCAACCCTCCAGAAGATAGGCTTAAGATACAGAAGGATCTAGACAAACTTGAACATTGGGCACTATCTAATAAAATGAAATTCAATGGCGAAAAGAGTCAGGTTCTACATTTAGGCAAGAAAAACAAAATGCACAGGTACGGTATAGGTGGTACCTTGCTCAATAGTAGCAACTGTGAGAGGGAACTTGGAGTCCTAGTGGACAACTACTTAAATAGGAGCCAGCCGTGGGCAGCAGCTGCCAAAAAAGCCAACCCAGTTCTAGGCTGCATCAACAGAGGGAGGGAATCAGGATCACGTGAAGGGTTAAATCCACTTTCTAAGGCCTTGGGAAGGCCACACTTGGAATATCTGCATTGAGTTTTGGTTGCCACAATGTCGAAAAGACGTGGAGACTCTAGAAAGAGTGCAAAGAAGAGCAAGAAAGAGGATGAGGGGACTGGAGACTAAAACATATGAAGAACGGTTGCAGGAACTGGGGATGTCTAGTTTAATGAAAAGAAGGACCAGGGGAGACACGATAGCAGTCTTCCAATATCTCAGGGCTGCCCCAAAGAAGAGGGAGTCAAGCTATTCTCCAAAGCACCTGAGGGCAGAACAAGAAGCAATGAGTGGAAACTAATCAAGGAGAGAAGCAACTTAGAACTGAGGAGGAATTTCCTGACCGAACAATTAATCAGTGGAACAGAAGTTGCCTCCAGAAGTTGTGAATGCCCCAAGTCTTTAAGAAGAGGTTGGGTAGCCATTTGTCTGAAAGGGTATCGGGCTTCCTGCCTAGGCAGTGGGTTAGACTAGATGACCTCCAAGGTCCCTTCCAACTGTAAAGAATATTGTAAAGAATATTGAATACTGTAAAGAATATCTGTAAAGAATATTGAGACTCTAGAAAGAGTGCAGCGAAGAGTAACAAAGAAGATTAGGGGACTGGAGGCTAAAACATATGAAGAACGGTTGCAGGAACTGGGTAGGTCTAGTTTAATGAAAAGAAGGACCAGGGGAGACATGAGAGCAGTCTTCCAATATCTCAGGGGCTGCCCCAAAGAAGAGGGAGTCAAGCTATTCTCCAAAGCACCTGGGGGCAGAACAAGAAGCAATGGATGGAAACTAATCAAGGAGAGAAGCAACTTAGAACTGAGGAGAAATTTCCTGAGAGTCAGAACAAAGAATCAGTGGGACAGAAGTTGCCTCCAGAAGTTGTGAATGCCCCAACACTGCAAGTCTTTAAGAAGATGTTGGATAGCCTTTTGTCTGAAACACTATAGGGTTTCCTGCCTAGGCAGGGAGTTGGACTAAATGACCTCGAAGGTCCCTTCCAACTCTGCTATTGTATTGTATTGAAAGATTGTTTTGGCCTGAAAGATTGGCCCCCCAAAAAAACGTTTAAAGACAAATCATCCGAATGTTGGAAATGCCATCAAACGTCAGGGTCATATTTTCACATGTGGTGGACATGCACAAAAGCGAAAATATACCGGGTAAGATTTCAATTTTGGTTGGAGAAAATGACGCAGCAACATGCTGACTTCAAACCTGCCTTGTTCTCGTGGGGCATCTCACCAGGAAAACCTAGTAAAGAAAATGTATATTTGATGATTCGTGGAATAACTGTGGCTAGGATTGTCTTGGCACAAAATTGGGAAGCTGAAGACATCCCTAAAGTTGTGTTCCAGCAGAAGGCCTTAAGGATTTATGAGCCAGGAAAACGCCCTAGTTTGGTGCCTTTATCTACGGGGCCTGATATTCCCGTGTCACAATTTTCTTCCATGTTTTCAAGAAGGTGCCTAGCTTTGACGCCAAGCATAGAAGCGAAGACGCAGCAGGGAGAGAACATTTGCAGTCCTACCATCCAGTATTAAGGTTATAAATTGCAAGGCTGGAAAGCAACTAATTTCTGACGGTCTATAATAATATAAGCCGAAGTCAATAACAAAGCTTAATTCTTAATAGACGATTTCTAGCAGGATATCCTATCAGAAGCAAACAGCAAATATGGGTTTAATCGGTCACAATTCTATAGTAACACAAAATTCCCCAATAAAAGCAAATAGCCAATATGGATTCATATCGATTCATATAACCTGCTGCTGTGGCCTAGAGGTGGAGCTCTCGCTGCCCAATCAGGAAGTTTGTGAGTTCGATCCTAGGTAGAGGCAGATGTAGGGTCTCCTGCTTGGGCAAGGGCTTGGACTAGATGACCTCCAAGGTTCCTTCCAACTCTGTTCATCTGTTAGAAAGAAAGAAAGAAAGAAGAAAGAAAGAAAGAAAGAAAGAAAGAAAGAAAGAAAGAAAAAGAAAGAAAGAAAGAAAGAAAGAAAAAGTTCTCATCTCCCAATCAGGAGGTTTGTGAGTTTGATCCTATGTAGAGGCAGATGTAGGTTCCTTCCAACTCTGTTAATCTGAAAGAAAGAAAGAAAGAAAGAAAGAAAGAAAGAAAGAAAGAAAGAAAGAAAGAAAGAAAGAAAGAAAGAAAGAAAGGCCTCCCAATCAGGAGGTTTGTGAGTTCGATCCTAGGTAGAGGCAGATGTAGGGTCTCCTGCTTCGGCAGGGGGTTGGACTAGATGACCTCCAAGGTTCCTTCCAACTCTGTACATAAGAAAGAAAGAAAGAAAGAAAGAAAGAAAGAAAGAAAGAAAGAAAGAAAGAAAGAAAGAAAGAAAGAAAGAAAGAAAGAAAGTTAGTTCTCTCCTCCCAATCAAGAGGTTTGTGAGTTTGATCCTAGGTAGAGGCAGATGTAGGTTCCTTCCAACTCTGTTAATCAGAAAGAAAGAAAGAAAGAAAGAAAGAAAGAAAGAAAGAAAGAAAGAAAGAAAGAAAGAAAGAAAGAAAGAAAGAAAGAAAGATCTCGCCTCCCAATCAGGAGGTTTGTGAGTTCGATCCTAGGTTGAGGCAGATGTAGAGTCTCCTGCTTGGGCAGGGGGTTGGACTAGATGATCTCCAAGGTTCCTTCCAACTTTATTCCTCTGTTATATACTCCTTTGGAACAGTTGCTAAACGAGCTAAATAGAGGACCTTCGGTCTCTTCCTTGTAAAAGTTGAAAAACCTAGGAGATTCTTGGCTCGCAGAGGACCGGCAGTCCTTGTTATTTTATAAATAAAATATTTTATTTTATTTTATTGCCGGTGCAATTAAAAAAAAAACCCAAACATTTACACACACACTTAAACCCCTTCTTCCTAAGGACCCCCACGGGTGCATCCTTTTCTAAACCTTTTTAAAACCAATGTCCCGAATGATGTGCGCAAAGGAGAAAAATGCAGAATTATTTTTTTTTTCTGCAGTTCTCCTCGGATGACTCCTTCGTCTTCCTCCGAAATCCCCTTCCCCAGCGGAGACCCCCAACCTCGTCGATCTGCATTAGATCCCCAGCCGACAAGACCCCCGACTCCCGTTTAGCCACTTACCTGATCCGCCGAAGAAATCTGTCCGTTTCCACCTGGTGGGCTGCAGACAGCCTATCCGCCCCAGGTGTATTGAAGCTCCCACACCCATTCCCCCTCACCTGGCTGCCTCTACCCACCTGGGCCCAGCCTTCCCCTTCCTCCTCTCTCCGCCCACTTTCTCAACCCAGGGCAGAGGCAAACTTCACACCTGCCTGCTAGCCAAGATTCAGGGACTCCAGGAATTAGTAAATAAATTATTTATAATTTATACATTATTTATAAATAAATAAATTATTTTATTTTTTTAATAAAACAAAAATGCAAAAAGGAAAACTCATCCTTCTACATGATATCCTTTGGAAAGTCTGTTGACTAGGTTACCCATGTGCATTTCTACAATCATTATTATTCACGGATAATCTCGTTTTATAGATTTTAAAGCCAAAGATTCATTATATATCTTAATGTCATTACACAAGAATTCTCCTCTATTAATTAATTATTTATTTATTTATTTATTTATTTATTTATTTATTTATTTATTTGGATTTATTGACCGCCCCCCCCCCTCTCTCCGAAGAGACTCGGGGTGGTGTACAAGAATTTAAGAGCATATACATATATACCAATTATAAATAATAAAACTACATTAAATGTTTTACCCTGTGTTAAAATATCTCATATTCCATATTCCATATTTGGTCTATCTTCTTCGTCAAGCATGTCTTACTTAAACATGACCACATAATGGCCTCCATTGTCTATTCCAAACATACAATATAATATATCAATATATATAATATATCAATACAATACATACAATATATCATTTATAATTATTCCGTTACTCTTCTTATAACTCATTATTTATTAGCTGGTAATTCTTCGATAATAATCTAAAACAGTCTTAAGTTTGCTAAAATTCTCCCCCATTTTGTTAAATGACATCCATCGATCTACGAATTAACAGTCTTATTATTTATATCCAATCTCATATTCATACATTTCTACACACACATAGATATATATCATTAAACTATAACATTATTATTAGTTACTCTTATTGTGAATGATTATTAACTAACTAATAATCCTTCAATGATATTCTAAAACAATCTAACCAGTTATTAATCATCAAAGGATAACAACTTTCAGAACTAATTAGCACTGTTCTGACCGAGGCTTCCCGAGAGCATGAAGCCAACTCCTGATCCCGACAAAAAAAAACCTTTTATTAATTGACTGGGAATTCTGCTCATTCCCATCCAGCAAAGTCTTTCAAGGGAGGATTTACAGTCACCGACCTTATCTGGCTTGGAGCTGCCAGGCTGAGATCTGCAAAACTTGGCCAGGAGTCTTGGAGAGTCATGAACCAATTAAGCGAACTCATGGTCTCCTGCAAACTCCACTCCCCAGTAGCTCCTCTTTGATTTCCTCCTATGATCCTGGGGATGCTTCAAAGGTCATTGCTGTGGAAAAAAACTGTAAGGGTCTCCTGCTTGAGCAAAGGGGTTGGACTAGAAGACATCCAAGGTCCCTTCCAACTCTGTTATTCTGTAAGGGTCTCCTGCTTGAGCAAAGGGGGCTGGACTAGATGACCTCCAAGGTCCCTTCCAACTCTGTTATTCTGTAAGGGTCTCCTGCTTGAGCCAAGGGGGCTGGACTAGATGACCTCCAAGGTCCCTTCCAACTCTGTTATTCTGTAAGGCTCTCCTGCTTGAGCAAAGGGGGCTGGACTAGAAGACCTCCAAGGTCCCTTCCAACTCTATTATTCTGTAAGGCTCTCCTGCTTGAGCAAAGGGGGCTGGACTAGAAGACCTCCAAGGTCCCTTCCAGCTCTGTTATTCTGTAAGGCTCTCCGGCTTGAGCAAAGGGGCTGGACTAGATGACCTCCAAGGTCCCTTCCAACTCTGTTATTCTGTAAGGCTCTCCTGCTTGAGCAAAGGGGCTGGACTAGAAGACCTCCAAGGTCCCTTCCAACTCTGTTATTCTGTAAGGCTCTCCTGCTTGAGCAAAGGGGGCTGGACTAGATGACCTCCAAGGTCCCTTCCAACTCTGTTATTCTGTAAGGTTCTCCTGCTTGAGCAAAGGGGCTGGACTAGAAGACCTCCAAGGTCCCTTCCAACTCTGTTATTCTGTAAGGCTCTCCTGCTTGAGCAAAGGGGGCTGGACTAGAAGACCTCCAAGGTCCCTTCCAACTCTGTTATTCTGTAAGGGTCTCCTGCTTGAGCAAAGGGGGCTGGACTAGATGACCTCCAAGGTCCCTTCCAACTCTGTTATTCTGTAAGGCTCTCCTGCTTGAGCAAAGGGGCTGGACTAGAAGACCTCCAAGGTCCCTTCCAACTCTGTTATTCTGTAAGGCTCTCCTGCTTGAGCAAAGGGGGCTGGACTAGAAGACCTCCAAGGTCCCTTCCAACTCTGTTATTCTGTAAGGCTCTCCTGCTTGAGCAAAGGGGCTGGACTAGAAGACCTCCAAGGTCCCTTCCAACTCTGTTATTCTGTAAGGGTCTCCTGCTTGAGCAAAGGGGCTGGACTAGAAGACCTCCAAGGTCCCTTCCAACTCTGTTATTCTGTAAGGGTCTCCTGCTTGAGCAAAGGGGGCTGGACTAGATGACCTCCAAGGTCCCTTCCAACTCTGTTATTCTGTAAGGCTCTCCTGCTTGAGCAAAGGGGGCTGGACTAGAAGACCTCCAAGGTCCCTTCCAACTCTGTTATTCTGTAAGGCTCTCCTGCTTGAGCAAAGGGGCTGGACTAGAAGACCTCCAAGGTCCCTTCCAACTCTGTTATTCTGTAAGGGTCTCCTGCTTGAGCAAAGGGGCTGGACTAGAAGACCTCCAAGGTCCCTTCCAACTCTGTTATTCTGTAAGGGTCTCCTGCTTGAGCAAAGGGGGCTGGACTAGATGACCTCCAAGGTCCCTTCCAACTCTGTTATTCTGTAAGGCTCTCCTGCTTGAGCAAAGGGGCTGGACTAGAAGACCTCCAAGGTCCCTTCCAACTCTGTTATTCTGTAAGGCTCTCCTGCTTGAGCAAAGGGGGCTGGACTAGAAGACCTCCAAGGTCCCTTCCAACTCTGTTATTCTGTAAGGCTCTCCTGCTTGAGCAAAGGGGCTGGACTAGAAGACCTCCAAGGTCCCTTCCAACTCTGTTATTCTGGAAGGCTCTCCTGCTTGAGCAAAGGGGCTGGACTAGAAGACCTCCAAGGTCCCTTCCAACTCTGTTATTCTGTAAGGGTCTCCTGCTTGAGCAAAGGGGGCTGGACTAGATGACCTCCAAGGTCCCTTCCAACTCTGTTATTCTGTAAGGCTCTCCTGCTTGAGCAAAGGGGCTGGACTAGAAGACCTCCAAGGTCCCTTCCAACTCTGTTATTCTGTAAGGTTCTCCTGCTTGAGCAAAGGGGCTGGACTAGAAGACCTCCAAGGTCCCTTCCAACTCTGTTATTCTGTAAGGCTCTCCTGCTTGAGCAAAGGGGGCTGGACTAGAAGACCTCCAAGGTCCCTTCCAACTCTATTATTCTGTAAGGCTCTCCTGCTTGAGCAAAGGGGGCTGGACTAGAAGACCTCCAAGGTCCCTTCCAGCTCTGTTATTCTGTAAGGCTCTCCGGCTTGAGCAAAGGGGCTGGACTAGATGACCTCCAAGGTCCCTTCCAACTCTGTTATTCTGTAAGGCTCTCCTGCTTGAGCAAAGGGGCTGGACTAGAAGACCTCCAAGGTCCCTTCCAACTCTGTTATTCTGTAAGGCTCTCCTGCTTGAGCAAAGGGGGCTGGACTAGATGACCTCCAAGGTCCCTTCCAACTCTGTTATTCTGTAAGGTTCTCCTGCTTGAGCAAAGGGGCTGGACTAGAAGACCTCCAAGGTCCCTTCCAACTCTGTTATTCTGTAAGGCTCTCCTGCTTGAGCAAAGGGGGCTGGACTAGAAGACCTCCAAGGTCCCTTCCAACTCTGTTATTCTGTAAGGGTCTCCTGCTTGAGCAAAGGGGGCTGGACTAGATGACCTCCAAGGTCCCTTCCAACTCTGTTATTCTGTAAGGCTCTCCTGCTTGAGCAAAGGGGCTGGACTAGAAGACCTCCAAGGTCCCTTCCAACTCTGTTATTCTGTAAGGCTCTCCTGCTTGAGCAAAGGGGGCTGGACTAGAAGACCTCCAAGGTCCCTTCCAACTCTGTTATTCTGTAAGGCTCTCCTGCTTGAGCAAAGGGGCTGGACTAGAAGACCTCCAAGGTCCCTTCCAACTCTGTTATTCTGTAAGGGTCTCCTGCTTGAGCAAAGGGGCTGGACTAGAAGACCTCCAAGGTCCCTTCCAACTCTGTTATTCTGTAAGGGTCTCCTGCTTGAGCAAAGGGGGCTGGACTAGATGACCTCCAAGGTCCCTTCCAACTCTGTTATTCTGTAAGGCTCTCCTGCTTGAGCAAAGGGGGCTGGACTAGAAGACCTCCAAGGTCCCTTCCAACTCTGTTATTCTGTAAGGCTCTCCTGCTTGAGCAAAGGGGCTGGACTAGAAGACCTCCAAGGTCCCTTCCAACTCTGTTATTCTGTAAGGGTCTCCTGCTTGAGCAAAGGGGCTGGACTAGAAGACCTCCAAGGTCCCTTCCAACTCTGTTATTCTGTAAGGGTCTCCTGCTTGAGCAAAGGGGGCTGGACTAGATGACCTCCAAGGTCCCTTCCAACTCTGTTATTCTGTAAGGCTCTCCTGCTTGAGCAAAGGGGCTGGACTAGAAGACCTCCAAGGTCCCTTCCAACTCTGTTATTCTGTAAGGCTCTCCTGCTTGAGCAAAGGGGGCTGGACTAGAAGACCTCCAAGGTCCCTTCCAACTCTGTTATTCTGTAAGGCTCTCCTGCTTGAGCAAAGGGGCTGGACTAGAAGACCTCCAAGGTCCCTTCCAACTCTGTTATTCTGGAAGGCTCTCCTGCTTGAGCAAAGGGGCTGGACTAGAAGACCTCCAAGGTCCC
>CM077662.1:9671594-9674094 GCA_039707465.1 Rhabdophis nuchalis | reverse complement strand
TATGGTAGAGCTGAGAAGCACAGCCAATCGGAATCCAACATAGTTCTTAAAGCTACATATACTCTTTAAGAATACTGGCTTAGATATATTGTCAAGGATTGTAAGGATGAATATCCTAACACAATCGATATTTTATTAGCAAGGAGGACATTGCGGAAAGTTCTCGGGTCCTTGGGCTGGTCTCCGAGCCAGGGAAAGCGGAGAAGAAGACTTCGGCCCACACCGATTAGGGTGGAAAGACAGTTGAAGGCCACAAGTCTCCAAGCGGGCTGGGGAATTCTTGGAATCAAAATCTGGCCACCTATCGTGCTCCTGTTGGAGTCTGCGGAGGGGGAGATGAGCTGGAACTGGATCAAGGGGGCAGCTTTGTTGGCTTCGGAGAAAAATGGGGAATGGCAGGGCCCTTCAGGATTGGGACACCTTGTAGGCATAGAGGAAGAGGGGCAGGAGGACCAAGAGAGTTTAACACGTGAACACCAGAGACCGAGCGCAGGCGAGGAGCAAGGACCACCCGCTCCTGATCCAAGAGCCCGGAGAGTGGAGAGAAGGCGAGAACAGCGCAGGCTGATCCAGCTCCTTTCTGGATTTCTTGCTTTGCAGCCGTGGTGCACGCCGCATTGGGTTGGACTATCTGCAGACAGAGGCAGCTTGAGGTGTGTGTGTGTGTGCACGCATGCACACACGTGTGTGTACGATCACTTTGCTCCGGGACTTGCCAGAAAGGTGGGACCGTTTGGGAAAATTTGGAGCATTTAAAGGGACAGTTTGAACCGCCAGCTGCCTGTGCTATACCCATGTCCTCATGCCATCTTACATGTGTGTGGATTGTGGAGATATGCATAACGGTTATCGTTTGAGAGCTGCATGCAACAAAATTTCATTTTAAGGTATGCTGATTAGTGTCCATTTAAAGTGAGGATAATCACTTTATGGGACGCAATGGCTAAGACACTGCGCTTGTCCATCAGAAAGGTCGGCAATTTGGCGGTTCGAATCCCCAATCTTGTCCGTTTTTCCTCGCTCCCCGATTATCTCCTGTGTTTTTATATGCATGGATCGCATGGTTAGTACTCCTGGTAGTAAGCATTAAACGAACATATTATGTGCCTGCAGTTAAAACCAGTGTACACATAGCATTAAAAACAGCAGTAGATATGTATATGGCTTCTACTGTACAGTTGCCATGGTAACGGCTTCACAGCACACAGCACAATACTCAGTTATCAACTAGTCAATTATAACATCACAATATAAAATAAGGCACCTCTAGATCAGAAAGATCGGCAGTTTGGCAGTTCGAATCCCCAGTGCCGCATAACGGAGGGAGCTCCCGTGACTTGTCCCAGCTTCTGCCAACCTAGCTGTTCGAAAGCAGGTAAAAAATGCAAGTAGAAAAATAGGAGCCACATTTGGGGGGAAGGGAACAGACTTCCGTGCGCCTTCGCCATTGAGTCATGCCGGCCACATGACCCCGGAGACGTCTTCGGACAGCGCTGGCTCTTCGGCTTTGAAACGGAGATGAGCACTGCCCCCTAGAGTCAGGAACGGCTGGCACAGATATGCACGAAGGGAACCTTTTTACCTTTAGCTTAAGGTGACAATAAGGTTTTATTCTATTCTATTTTAAAGTAGAAATTTAATTTAGATTAAATTAAATTCTATTCTATTGCTTAATGACCCTCCCCCCCCAAAAAAAAATGTTCATAAAATTAGATCAGAAACGGCGGTTCTCGAATTACAACAGCTCATTTAGTGACCATCATTACCACGGCATTGAAAAATGTGACTGATGAGGTCATTTTTCATAGTTATGACCTTTGCATCAGGTCACATAATCAAAATCCAGACATTTGGCAAACGACTCGCATTTATGACGGTCACGGCGTCTGGGGGGGCGGGTGTCATGCAATCTCCTTTTGTGACAAGGAGGGAGCCAGATTTATTGAACAACCCTGTGGCTAATTTATCAACTGCAGGGATTCACTTAACGACCGTGGCAAGGAATGTCATAAAATGGGGCAAAATTCCCTTAACAGACCCCTTGCTTAGCAACAGTAATGTCGGGTTTCATTGTGCTCGTAAGTCGAGGACCAGCTGTACTTTGCCGGCGGAGGGAATGATCTCATTTAGAAACGGAGGCCAGGAGGGAAGATTCATTCTAAGTTTTCTTTTGAGCTGGGTGGGGCAGTTCTCAAATGGATTTTTTTCCCCACTTCTCTGTTTCTTTTTCTCTCTCTCTCTGTTTTGTTCTTTTTTGTTTTGGGTTTTATTATTTTTTTGGGGGGGGGGGGAAGGGATTATGGAGACAAAGGCGGGCGAGACCCCCCCCCCCCAAGATGGAGAGATGGAAAAAAGGATTCCAGAAAGATTTTTGCAAATCTCGTGCAGCTGCCAGAGTTTATTAGCTCTCATCGGCTGGCCATACCCTCCACTTGGCTGAATTGCTAGGCTCCTGCCTGATATGCAATACAGCCCCGGTGCGAGTCCCAGTAGAGGGTAT
>CM077662.1:9634094-9666594 GCA_039707465.1 Rhabdophis nuchalis | reverse complement strand
GGGCAGCCCAGCCTCTTCCTTATTCTGTTCTATTTTCGCCTCCAGCCCCCTCCTCATCCTGGTTGCTCTTCTCCGCCCTCTTTCTAGAGTCCCAACCTCTTTTTTATAGTGTGGGGATCAAAATTGCATGCAATACTCTTACGTGGGGCCTTACTAAGGCTTTACAGAGTGGTAGTAGGACCTCCCTTGACCTTGATTGTATCCCTCTCTTAATGCAATTTAGGATCGCATTGGCTTTTTTGGCTGCTGGCTCCTATTTAATACAATAATACAATAGCAGAGTTGGAAGGGACCTTGGAGGTCATCTAGTCCAACTCCCTGCCTAGGCAGGAAGTCCTATACCGTTTCAGACAAATGGCTATCCAACATCTTCTTGAAGACTTGCAGTGTTGGGGCATTCACAACTTCTGGAGGCAACTTCTGTTCCACTGATTCTTTGTTCTCACTGTCAGAAAATTCCTCCACAGTTCTAAATTGCTTCTCTCCTGGATTAATTTCCACCCATTGCTTCTTGTTCTGCCCTCAGGTGCCTTGGAGAATAGCTTGACTCCCTCTTCTTTGGGGCAACCCCTGAGATATCAGAAGACTGCTATCATGTCTCCCCTGGTCCTTCTTTTTATTAAACTAGACCTACCCAGTTCCTGCAACCGTTCTTCATATGTTTTAGTCTCCAGTCCCCACATCATCTTTGTTGCTCTTCTCTGCACTCTTTCCAGAGTCTCCACGTCTTTTCTACATCGTGGGGACATTTAGCTGGTTGTCCACTAAGCCAGGGGTCTCCAACCTTTGCAACTTTAAGTCTGAAGGACTTCAGCTCCCAGCAAAGCTGGCTGGAGAAGTCTGGGAGCTGAGGTCCTTCAGACTTAAAGTTGCAAAGGTTGGAGACCCCTGAACTAAGACCCCAAGATTCCTCTTACAGTCGCTGTTATTAAGCCTGGATTCACCCAGTTTATATATGTGTCTTTTAGGTCAGGGGTCTCCAACCTTTGCAACTTTAAGTCTGAAGGACTTCAGCTCCCAGCAAAGCTGGCTGGAGAAGTCTGGGAGCTGAAGTCCTTCAGACTTAAAGTTGCAAAGGTTGGAAACTCCTGTTTTAGGTTTTTCTTGCCTAAGTGGAAGACTTGACTTGATCCACCTGGCACACCCCCATCCCAGGGGCCACGTTTAATCTGGGTACGTACACAGAGGGCAGATTCTCTCCCAAGGGGTGTCCGTCCACTGTCAATACTTTTATTTCCCGCCTCTAATCTCTTTCCCGCGGAGTTTACTCCTCCACGATATCGTAGACGGCCAAATTGAAGGCTTTGTGGCTTTGGCGAAAGCGCTGGCAGGCAGGGGACTTGCAGCCGCGGTGGCTGGAGACGAGGCCGGCCTTGTGGTCGCGGAGGAGGGTCATGAGTCGGACCAGCTCCTGCTCCATCCGCGATAAAGCCTGCAGGAGCCGGTTTTTAAGCTCCTCCGAATCAGCCGGGGCATCCCGTTGCTGTGGAAGGGAGAGAAGGAGAGCGGAAAACGGAGATGGGCAGGTTAACAGAGTTGGAAAGGGACCTTGGAGGTCATCTAGTCCAGCCCCCCACCCAAAGTGAAGACCCTACACCATTTTGGACAGATAGCAGATTTAACAGAGTTGGAAGGGACCTTGGAGGTCATCTAGTCCAGCCCCCCACCCAAAGTGGAGACCCTACACCATTTCTGACATATAATATATTTAACAGAGTTGGAAGGGACCTTGGAGGTCATCTAGTCCAACCCCTTGCCCAAGTAGGAGACCCTACACCATTTTTGACAGATAGCAGATTTAACAGAGTTGGAAGGGACCTTGGAGGTCATCTAGGCTTTAAGCTGTGCGGACTTCAGCTCCCAGAATTCCTGTGGCTAGCTGGGGAATTCTGGGAATTGAAGTCTGCACAGGTGAAAGTCGACCCCATTGCAAAATTTGAAAAACAGCCTTGCAAAATCCATTCGAGATTGATAAGGAACGTGTGTTTGTAAGTGTGGCTGTGAGAGAGAAGGGGGACGTTGTGTTGCTTTGCACAACTCTTCCTCTCCGTGTTCAAACCTCCTTCGTTTCCGGTCTACCCCAATAGAATCCAGGTAGGCCTCAATTTACGACTTCTAGGGAGCCCACGTTCTCTGTTGTTCAGCGAGACGTTTCTTAATTTGGCCCCATTTTATGGCCTTCCTTGCCATAAAGCGAATTGCTGTTCAGTTAGTCACATGGTTGTTAAGTGAAATTTGACTTTCCTTGATCCTCTGCGGTCAAGCCAAGGCCTCCAGGAAGCCCGACTCGCTTAACAACTGCGTGACCCACTCAACCACCGCAGAGATTTGCTTAGCGATGGTGGCAAGGAAGGTCCCGAAATGGCGGGAGGGCAAAGCTCCCTTCCCAACTGTCTTGCTTAGCAGCCGAAACGCCAGGCTCAGTTGTGGTCGTAAGTCAAGGACGGCCAATGTTGTATCGGTCAGCCACCCCATCTCACCTCACAGGGGGATCCAGGGTGCTTCCCTTCTAACTCTGTTAAATCTGTTATCTGTCAGGAATGGTGTAAGGTCTCCTGCATGGGCAGAGGGTTGGACTAGATGACCTCCAAGGTCCCTTCCAACTCTGCTAAATCTGTTATCTGTCAGGAATGGTGGAGGGTCTCCTGCTTGGGCAGGGGGTTGGACTAGATGACCTCCAAGGTCCCTTCCAACTCTGCTAAATCTGTTATCTGTCAGGAATGGTGGAGGGTCTCCTGCTTGGACAGAGGGTTGGACTAGATGACCTCCAAGGTCCCTTCCAACTCTGCTAAATCTGTTATCTGTCAGGAATGGTGGAGGGTCTCCTGCTTGGGCAGGGGGTTGGACTAGATGACCTCCAAGGTCCCTTCCAACTCTGCTATTGTATTGTAAGCAGGGCCCGGGCACCGCTTTAAGTCACCTTGGAGGTCCTCCTGCCGTCTGGGTTCTGCTTCCTGGTGAGCAATTTCGTCGCCAGGGCCAGCACCAATGCCACCACCATGGCCGAGCAGACCGCCAGCCCCTCCCACACCAGGGAGGAGGGGCCTTCCACCTCCTGCCCACCGGCTATGCCCTGGTGTGCGGCCGAACCGCCCTGGCACAGGCAGAAAAGGCAGAGGGGGCCACGCATGGTGGAGGCAGTACTGGCCTAGGGGGGCCCAGCAGCCCCACTGGGTTGAGGGGGGGGGGATTGTGAAGTCACAGATTGTGGCAGCAGCTTTATTGGTTAGCAGGCTGAGGGGTGGCTCTTGTGGGTGGTGGTGGGGGTCCTTGGGTGGGTTTGCCTGATCCTGGTGGGAGCCCTCCTTTTCTTTCTTTCTTTCTTTCTTTCTTTCTTTCTTTCTTTCTTTCTTTCTTTCTTTCTTTCTTTTTCTTTCTTTCATTCATTCTTTCTTTCTCTCTCTCTCTCTCTCTCTCTCTCTTTCTTTCATTCATTCTTTCTTTCTTTCTTTCTCTCTCTCTTTCTTTCTTTCTTTCTTTCAACAGATTAAACAGAGTTGGAAGGGACCTTGGAGGTTACCTAGTCCAACCCCCCCCCCCCGCCCCAGCAGGAGACCCTACACCATTCCTGACAGATAACAGATTTAACAGAGTTGGAAGGGATCTTGGAGGTCATCTAGTCCAACCCCCCGCCCAGGCAGGAGACCTACATCTGTCTCTACCTAGGATCGAACTCAAAACCTCCAGATTGGGAGGCGAGAGCTTCCTTCTTTCCTTCCTTCCTTCCTCTCTCCTTCCTTCCTTCCTTCCCTTCTTTCTTTCCTTCCTTCTTTCTTTCCTTCCTTCTTTCTTTCCTTCCTTTTTTCTTTCCTTCTTTCTTTTCTTCTTCCTTCTTTCCTTCCTTTCTTCCTTCCTTCCTGTCTTTCGTTTTTTCATTCTTTCTTTCTTTCTTTCCTTCCTTCCTTCCTCCTTCCCTTCCCTTCCATTCCCTAGATGACCTCCAAGGTCCCTTCCAACTCTGTTAAATCTGTCATCTGTCAGAAACGGTGTAGGGTCTCCTGCTTGGGCAGAGGGTTGAGCTAGATGACCTCCAAGGTCCCTTCCACCTCGTTTCATCTGCTAATGGGGGCTGGAGGAGACATTGTGCCAGCCCCCCCTCCCAGCAATCCCGCCCCGCCCTTCCCCCCACCCCCCGGCGTTCCCACGTGCAACGCGCGTCCACTTGCGGTCGTGGGAAGGCCTCCTCGGGCGGGGAGGGAGGGGGGGAAGAAAACGGGGCTCGTCCTCGCCCACCCAATCCCCCCCCCCAAGTCACGTGAACCGGAGGAAGGCCAACATGGCGCAGTCCTAGGGAGCTTCAGCGTCGCCCCAAGCCCGGCAGGGAGGAGAGGAGATTAAAAAGAAAAGAAAGGAAGAGGGAAAAAGGAAGAAGGAGAGAGAGAGAAGAAAAAGAGGGCGGGGGTCTTTGCATTGCACGAGAAGGAATCCAGCCCGGTGAGTTGGGGGTTGGGGGGGGGTCTTGCAGGGGTTGGATGGCTGCAACGGCCGAGGGTCGGGATGCAAAAAGCCCACCCACCCACCTCCTTTTTGCAAAGGGACCCCCATCGCGGTTTGGGCCTCTTCCCGCCCCACCTCTTAGTGCAATCCGCATCTGCAAAGGGGGCTTTGCTCCAGGACTGCGGGACCCATCATCCTCTCCCCCCTGCATGCTGCATGCATCGCCCCCCCCCCTCCCTCTTTGCAATCGAGCCCCCCCCCCTCCCTCCCTCCACACGCCTTTCAAAGTTTAGGGAGGAGGGGGGAAGAAAGCCTGACCCCCCCTCCAGGCAAGGCCAACGTCAGAGCCCATCATCCTCAGCTAGGAAGGGTGGTGGAGGATGGATGCCCAAGCAGCTGGACCCGGTGGGGGTGGGGGGAATGGGGACACAAGAGGATGAGGTTGAAAAAAGGGAGGGAGGGACATCTGGGGAGAGAGGGGGGGGGTCGTCCTTGGGCTAAGTTGGGCCCAGATGGGAAAAAGGCTTTAAAATGGAGGCAAGCCTTGGGTGGAGGGTCAGGGGGGATGAGGCCCCCACCCCCTCATTGGGACTCTTGTGTGTTCCTCAGTCTTGGCAGGTTGATGCGGTGGGGACTTCCACTCCCAGAATCCCCCAGCCAGCATCCTTTAAGAGGGGTGGACCTCCACTCCCAGAAGTCAGTGTGCTTTAAGAGGAGTGGGCTTCCACTCCCAGAATCCCCCAGCCAGCCTGCTTTAAGAGGGGTGGGCTTCCACTCCCAGAATCCCCCAGCCATCATGCTTTAAGAGGGGTGGGCTTCCACCCCCAGAATCCCCCAGCCATCATGCTTTAAGAGGGGTGGGCTTCCACTCCCAGTATTCCCCAGCCATCATGCTTTAAGAGGGGAGGGCTTCCACTCCCAGTATTCCCCAGCCATCATGCTTTAAGAGGGGAGGACTTCAACTCCCAGAAGTCCCCAGCCAGCATGCTTTAAGAGGGGTGGACCTCCACTCCCAGAAGTCAGTGTGCTTTAAGAGGGGTGGGCTTCCAATCCCAGAATCCCCCAGCCAGCCTGCTTTAAGAGGGGTGGGCTTCCACTCCCAGTATTCCCCAGCCAGCATGCTTTAAGAGGGGAGGACTTCAACTCCCAGAATCCTCCAGCCAGCATGCTTTAAGAGGGATGGGTTTCCACTCCAAGAATCCTCCAGCCAGCATGCTTTAAGAGGGGAGGGCTTCCACTCCCAGAATCCTCCAGCCAGCATGCTTTAAGAGGGGTGGGCTTCCACTCCCAGTATTCCCCAGCCATCATGCTTTAAGAGGGGAGGGCTTCCACTCCCAGTATTCCCCAGCCAGCATGCTTTAAGAGGGGAGGACTTCAACTCCCAGAATCCTCCAGCCAGCATGCTTTAAGAGGGATGGGTTTCCACTCCAAGAATCCTCCAGCCAGCATGCTTTAAGAGGGGAGGGCTTCCACTCCCAGAATCCTCCAGCCAGCATGCTTTAAGGGGGGTGGGCTTCCACTCCCAGAATCCTCCAGCCAGCATGCTTTAAGAGGGGTGGGCTTCCACTCCCAGAATCCTCCAGCCAGCATGCTTTAAGGGGGGTGGGCTTCCACTCCCAGAATCCTCCAGCCAGCATGCTTTAAGAGGGGAGGGCTTCCACTCCCAGAATCCTCCAGCCAGCATGCTTTAAGAGGGGAGGACTTCAACTCCCAGAATCCTCCAGCCAGCATGCTTTAAGAGGGATGGGTTTCCACTCCCAGAATCCTCCAGTCAGCATGTTTTAAGAGGGGTGGGCTTCCACTCCCAGAATCCCCCAGCCAGCCTGCTTTAAGAGGGGTGGGCTTCCACTCCCAGTATTCCCCAGCCATCATGCTTTAAGAGGGGAGGGCTTCCACTCCCAGTATTCCCCAGCCATCATGCTTTAAGAGGGGAGGACTTCAACTCCCAGAAGTCCCCAGCCAGCATGCTTTAAGAGGGGTGGACCTCCACTCCCAGAAGTCAGTGTGCTTTAAGAGGGGTGGGCTTCCAATCCCAGAATCCCCCAGCCAGCCTGCTTTAAGAGGGGTGGGCTTCCACTCCCAGTATTCCCCAGCCAGCATGCTTTAAGAGGGGAGGACTTCAACTCCCAGAATCCTCCAGCCAGCATGCTTTAAGAGGGATGGGTTTCCACTCCCAGAATCCTCCAGCCAGCATGCTTTAAGAGGGGAGGGCTTCCACTCCCAGAATCCTCCAGCCAGCATGCTTTAAGAGGGGTGGGCTTCCACTCCCAGTATTCCCCAGCCAGCATGCTTTAAGAGGGGAGGACTTCAACTCCCAGAATCCTCCAGCCAGCATGCTTTAAGAGGGATGGGTTTCCACTCCCAGAATCCTCCAGCCAGCATGCTTTAAGAGGGGAGGGCTTCCACTCCCAGAATCCTCCAGCCAGCATGCTTTAAGAGGGGAGGGCTTCCACTCCCAGTATTCCCCAGCCAGCATGCTTTAAGAGGGGAGGACTTCAACTCCCAGAATCCTCCAGCCAGCATGCTTTAAGAGGGATGGGTTTCCACTCCAAGAATCCTCCAGCCAGCATGCTTTAAGAGGGGAGGGCTTCCACTCCCAGAATCCTCCAGCCAGCATGCTTTAAGGGGGGTGGGCTTCCACTCCCAGAATCCTCCAGCCAGCATGCTTTAAGAGGGGAGGGCTTCCACTCCCAGAATCCTCCAGCCAGCATGCTTTAAGGGGGGTGGGCTTCCACTCCCAGAATCCTCCAGCCAGCATGCTTTAAGAGGGGAGGGCTTCCACTCCCAGAATCCTCCAGCCAGCATGCTTTAAGAGGGGAGGACTTCAACTCCCAGAATCCTCCAGCCAGCATGCTTTAAGAGGGATGGGTTTCCACTCCAAGAATCCTCCAGCCAGCATGCTTTAAGAGGGGAGGGCTTCCACTCCCAGAATCCCCCAGCCATCATGCTTTAAGACGGGTGGGCTTCCACTCCCAGAATCCTCCAGCCAGCATGCTTTAAGAGGGGAGGGCTTCCACTCCCAGAATCCTCCAGCCAGCATGCTTTAAGGGGGGTGGGCTTCCACTCCCAGAATCCTCCAGCCAGCATGCTTTAAGAGGGGAGGGCTTCCACTCCCAGAATCCTCCAGCCAGCATGCTTTAAGGGGGGTGGGCTTCCACTCCCAGAATCCCCCAGCCAGCGTTCTTTAAGATGGGTGGATTTCAACTCCCAGAATTCCCCAGCCAGCATGCTGTAAGATGGGTGGATTTCAACTCCCAGAAGTCCCTAGTCAGTGTGCTTTAAGAGGGGTGGACTACAACTCCCAGAAGTCAGTGTGCTTTAAGAGGGGTGGGCTTCCACTCCCAGAATCCCCCAGCCAGCCTGCTTTAAGAGGGGTGGGCTTCAACTCCCAGAATCCCCCAGCCATCATGCTTTAAGAGGGGTGGGCTTCCACTCCCAGAATCCCCCAGCCATCATGCTTTAAGAGGGGAGGGCTTCCACTCCCAGTATTCCCCAGCCAGCAAGCTTTAAGAGGGGAGGACTTCCACTCCCAGAATCCCCCAGCCATCATGCTTTAAGAGGGGTGGGCTTCCACTCCCAGAATCCCCCAGCCATCATGCTTTAAGAGGGGTGGGCTTCCACTCCCAGAATCCTACAGCCAGCATGCTTTAAGGGGGGTGGGCTTCCACTCCCAGAATCCCCCAGCCATCATGCTTTAAGAGGGGAGGGCTTCCACTCCCAGAATCCTCCAGCCAGCATGCTTTAAGGGGGGTGGGCTTCCACTCCCAGAATCCCCCAGCCAGCGTTCTTTAAGATGGGTGGATTTCAACTCCCAGAAGTCCCTAGTCAGTGTGCTTTAAGAGGGGTGGACTTCAACTCCCAGAAGTCAGTGTGCTTTAAGAGGGGTGGGCTTCCACTCCCAGAATCCCCCAGCCAGCATGCTTTAAGAGGGGTGGACTTCCACTCCCAGAAGTCAGTGTGCTTTAAGAGGGGTGGGCTTGCACTCCCAGAATCCTCCAGCCAGCATGCTTTAAGAGGGGAGGACTTCCACTCCCAGAAGTCAGTGTGCTTTAAGAGGGGTGAGCTTCCACTCCCAGAATCCCCCAGTCAGCCTGCTTTAAGAGGGGTGGGATTCCACTCCCAGAATCCTCCAGCCAGCATGCTTTAAGAGGGGAGGACTTCCACTCCCAGAAGTCAGTGTGCTTTAAGAGGGGTGGGCTTCCACTCCCAGAATCCCTCAGTCAGCCTGCTTTAAGAGGGGTGGGCTTCCACTCCCAGAATCCCCCAGCCAGCGTGCTTTAAGAGGGGTGGACTTCAACTCCCAGAAGTCAGTGTGCTTTAAGAGGGGTGGGCTTCCACTCCCAGAATCCTCCAGCCAGCATGCTTTAAGAGGGGAGGGCTTCCACTCCCAGAATCCTCCAGCCAGCATGCTGTAAGATGGGTGGATTTCAACTCCCAGAAGTCCCTAGTCAGTGTGGTTTAAGAGGGGTGGACTACAACTCCCAGAAGTCAGTGTGCTTTAAGAGGGGTGGGCTTCCACTCCCAGAATTCCCCAGCCAGCATGCTTTAAGATTGGTGGACTTCAACTCCCAGAAGTAAGTGTGCTTTAAGAGGGGAGGGCTTCCACTCCCAGAATAGATGGTGCAATAATGGTTTGTAAGACTGAGGACCAGTCATAAGTCACTTTGGAGGGGGGGGGGAACTGTCATTTGCTGAAGGAATGGTTATAAGTCAAGGACTAAATATGTGTAGTTACAGCTGAGGATGATGGGACTGCATTGTCTCATAGACAAGGTGGCGTTAAATGATTGATTGGCTTATTGGCGGCTTCCCAAAAACCGACGATTGTGCATGGATAATAATTGGGGCGCCAAAACTTGTGTCTACTAGCTTGCATTAAAATGGGTTAGAAAAGGAATGGCTCAGTTCACACAACGCAGGATAGCTGAATTAACCTGCTTTCTTGGTTTGTACAACGCCAAAGGGACCAGTGCAGCAAACGAATGCAACACCACCGCCCCTAACCAAGATCAAAACAAGCCAGTGTTGACCAGGGCTAAGTGTAATGTCGGAACCGTCTTTGGATTGACTCTTTTCCTCGTCTTCCTTTCTCCCAAGGGATTCCTGGCAGGTGGGGCCACCATGGTGAAGATCTTTGTTGGGGGGCTTTCTCCGGTGGTCACCGCCGAAGAGTTGCGGAAGCTTTTTGAGCAGTACGGCCAGGTCAACGAATGCGACATTTTGAAGAACTTCGCCTTCGTCCACATGGAGAAGGAGGACGAGGCCCACCAGGCCATCAGCACCCTCCACAAGAGCGAATTCTACGGCACCCACCTGACGGTGGAGTACGCCACCTCCAAGATCCGCAACGCCACCAAGATCTACGTGGGGAACGTCTCGGCCAAAGCCACCACCGCCCAGATCCGCCAACTCTTCGAGCGCTTTGGCAAAGTGGTGGAGTGCGACATCGTCAAGAACTTCGCCTTCGTCCACATGGCCAAAGAGCGGGAAGCCATGGACGCCATCTTGCACCTCAACGATACCCCGCTGGAGGATCAGAAAATTTTCGTCACCCTCTCCAAGAGTAATAGTTCCCTCCGGGCCACCAAGGGGGCCTCGATGCCCACCCCGGCTACCCCGACGTCCAGCTACTACTTCTCCCGGGGGCGCGTGCCCACCGCGCCGGCCACCTATTCGCCCTACTGCGCCCGTGGCTGGTATGATCGGGAGTATTGTGATCAGTACACGTACGAGCTCTACGACCGAGCACGAGCGGCGTACGACCGAGCCCTCCCCTCGGCCCCCGCTGCCTACAGAGAAAGGAGCCCTGTGGGCCGGAGGACATCTTCTACCCCTACCGCCGTCGTGGCCCAATACACTGACCCCTATGCTGCAGTGGCGGCTGCGGCGGCCGCTGCCGCCGCCATGGCTGCAGCAAACCAGACGTACAACCAAGCCTACAGCCAACCTGGGTACGCCGCCGCTTCGGCTGCTGCGACGTACTCTCAGTACAGTCTAGGGACTGCCTACAATGTGGCGGAGTACTATGAGAGGTACGCCAGCGCTTACGCTGACCAGTACGCCCAGACGTTCTGAGGGCGCTGCACCCTTCCAGTTGTAAGTGTCCTGAGGTGATCCGTTGCATGGGGGCGCAGGGAAGGGAGCCCGGAAGGCGGGAAGGACGAGGGTCCCTGGTTTTCCTCCCTCTCTTCCCGCGCGAGAAAAATCAAAGACAGGACCAAATCGACACGGCTGATGTACAACAGAGTCCCCCAACGTTCCCGGCTTTGCAGACCAGCAGGAGGGGAAGAGGAGGGATGGCTTCGTGCAAGTGGCGGGTGAGCGCGCGGGCGTGAAAGAAACTCCCTTCGTGGAAACGGCAGGCACACATGTCTGCCGTTCGGGCAAACGCAGCAAAGTTTTCTTGCTTTCTGCTCGGGGATGCGCGCACACGTCCGCCCGCCACTTCCACCGCCTGGTTCCAAGCGGTTCAAGGCCCAGGAGAGTGGGCTGCAGCCTGAGACTTGGGGGGTCTGCTGATTTAGGAGTCAGTGCAGCAAAGGGCCCCACCACGCAGGGTGTTTATACCCAGCCGACTTGTAGATCCGAATTCGTCTCGGTCCGCTTTTCCTGGAAGTGGGAAACCAGCTTGTCTGGGACAGTGATGGCGATCCATTTTGGCACCAACCTGGAATGCGCGTAGATGCGCCCCGGAGCGCCAGAAACCTGAAGACCAGCTGGCCGCTGCGCATGCACATGCCAGTCGGCTGGTTTTCGGGTTTCCAGCATGTGCCGGCACGCTCATACCTGTTTTTTGGGACATATTTAATGCCGTTTTCCGGCGCTCTGGCGAAGACCAGCTGGTGATGGTGCACATGCCCACAGAGAGGGCTGTGCGTGCCACCTCTGGGACGCGTGCCATAGGCTCGCCATCCTGGGTCTAGAAGGTATCACACTGCTATTTCGGCCACTTATTCCTGGTCCTCAACGTCCAACCGCAACCAAGTCCCCAAATTCCATAACTAAGCAAGGAAGTTGTTAAGTGAGCTGGGCCCCATTCTACAACCATGTTGGGCACTGCAGGTGTTTTAAAAAAACCCGCATGCGGTTGTACAATGAAACTAGCTTCCCCCCTGGACTTCGCTCGTCGGAAACCCACTGCGAAGATTGGAAATGGCGCTCTTAAATATTAGGGGTTTCCAATCTTGGGCACTTTAAGCCTGGCGGACTTCAACTCCCAGAATTCTGGGAGTTTGAAGTCCGCCAGCATTAAAGTGCCCCAGGTTGGAGACTCCTGCTCTAAACCATCCTAAACATAGGCTGGATACTGTAACCATCATATCTGTAACCATCATAAATGCAGGCCAGATGCCAAACGCTAGGATTTTGATCATGTGACCATGGCCAAGTGCCGTTGTAACTTTGAACGGTCACTAAAGGAATGGTTGCAAGCTGTGAGTACAAATCCTGGTTGTAGCTGAGGAGCACTGCAGTGCTTTCCAGAAGACCCTAGGTTCCCCCTCTGGTTCCCACTCCCCCTGTAGTATCCCACGGATCCAATTTGGGCCCACGGGTCATAAGTTCGCCATCATGGGAGTAGCGTTTGCTTCCCGACAGACCGTTGCGATTTCTGGGCGCGATGCGCGCGCCTCTTGCCATTCATAACGTACGTCGTAAACTATGTAGATTTCTTTACAGGCTCTTCCTGGGCAGAGTCGGAGCGATGTCTCCTGGCCAACCAGCCGAGCACTGACTTCCAAGGTTGGTGATGCTGCATTTTGTGTGCCCCTCCTTTCCTTCCCCGACCCCCACGCCTTCTCCTTTCTCTTCCTTCCTTCTTTCCTTCCCCCTTCCCCCTCCCCCCCCCCCCCCCCACGTTTCGATCCGATCCGGTCGAAGAACTGCCACGCCAACCCCGCCTTGCGAAACTGCGATGGGGCCGAAGACGGTGTTGTCCGTTGTCCGGTGGTTTTTTTCCCCCCGAACTCTTCCCTCCGGCCCGGAATGCCGCAGAACCTTTGCACACAACGGCTCCCCCCTTCCGCCAGCTCCAATCTTTGCTTGCTGTGTGTTTTGCGTGCTAAGCTTCGATTCCCTACCGCCGCCGTGGCCACGATGCCGGCCTCTCTAAACCAGGTTTTTGGGGGGTTGTTGATTTTTGTTTTCGCTTTGCTGTATTCTTGGGTGCTCCCTGGTTTGATCGATATCTTTCCTTTTTTTCTTCTTTTTTTCCCCACCCCCGTTGATCTCGTTTTAATTTTGTACAACCGGGTGAAACGACATGGGGTGGTTGGCGGCAAGTTGTTTGCTTCCCCCACCCCTTCCTGGTTTTTAAGATGTGAACGATTAAACGGCTTTCACAGAACCTCCCGCCTCCGCCTCGTCAAATGCGCGTTGTAATCGCTCCCTCCTTCGCCTCCTCGAGCCGACTTCACCTCTACCGCCTGCTGCCCATTCCTGTCTGCATGGGACCCAACGATCCGGATTTGCCGCGTTGGCGCCACACCTTTTCGCGCCCTCCCGCCGCCCTCCTCCCTTTCGCTTTCCAGAACGAGGGCCCTCTGCACCGCCGCCTCCTTTTCCTGCCAGGGGGGCCTGCTCTCGCCACTAACCCACTCCCCGGCAGGGAGAGTCGGCCGAACCGTTAACGCAACCCGAAGCCGTGGTCTTGTGCGAATGCCGGATTCCGTCGCTTTTGGCTTTGAGACTAACCGAACACTGCCAGGCCACCGATGCTGTTTAAACCCTGTTCCCCCACCCTACCCTTCCCCCTCATTGATTTCTCTTTCTCTGTGGACAGCTGTTTCTGGAAGAAGCCAGGAATTTTGGAGGGCCCCCCCATCTTCCAAGCAGGCAGAGCTGATCCGAAACCATCCGGCGCCTTTGGTTCTCCTGACAAGAAGCTACAATCATCTAACCAAAGGAAAATATCCTGCCCTTCTGTCACACTCTTAAAATAGGCACCGGAAAAACACAGAACGGGGAGGAGGGGGGTTCTGAAAAATGGCCGCCCTTCTCTTGGGGTTCTTGAGGTTCTAGGAGCTCGGAGAACACCATGATCTGACGGTTCGGTTCTGAGTGACAGCTCTCCCCCAACAGTTGGGATTGCTGGTTTGGCATCCTGCATCAATCCGCGCCCTTCCCAAAGCCATTAAGTGGCGCAGTGGTTAGAGTGCGGTACTGCAGGGCTCCTTCTGCCAGCTGCCTGCAATTTGGCAGCTTGAACCTCACCAGGCTCAAGGTTGACTCAGCCTTCCGTCCTTCCGAGGTGGGTCAAATGAGGACCCAGAGTGTTTGGGGGCAAGAGGCGGACTCTGTACGCCGCTTAGAGAGGGCTATAAACAACTGTTTAGTGACATATAAATCTAAGTGCTACTGCTATTTTCCCTTTCCTCCACTCCCCTTTCCTTCCCTTCCTGTTAGAAGGCAGCATTGCAGGCTAACTCTGCCCACAACTGGAGTTCGATCCCGACCAGTTCAAGGTTGACTCAGCCTTCCGTCCTTCCGAGGTGGGTAAAATGAGGACCCAGATTGTTTGGGGGCAAGAGGCGGACTCTGTCAACCGCTTCGAGAGGGGCTGTAAAAGAACTGCACAGCAGCATATACACAGAGGTGGTATCCAGCTAGTTCTGACTGGTAACGGCAATTTTGAGTAGTTTGGAGAACCGGCAAACAGGCTGGCCACGCCCCTGCTGCCTCCCAGCTGATCTTCTTTTGCTGCCCTGCACAGGAGTACGGAGCTGGAAAGCAAGGTAGTAGGGTGGGGAGGGAATGGGAATTTTGCAGTATTCTTGCCCTACCATGCCCACCAAGCCACGCCCACAGAGCCAGTAGTAAAATAAAAACCACAAAGGGGGAGATTCCCCCCCCAAAAAAAGAAACCACAAACCAGTAAGGAAGGGAGAACAGGGGAAAGTTACTGGAATAAAAGTAAGTACCCTTGCAGGGTGGAGTCTGAACAACTGAATGAAGCTGAGCATTGAGTGGCTAGATGCCGTCCCTGTCACCGATACGGAGTTTTATTCAGCAGTCATATCCTCATTGTGCGCAGAGGGAGAAAACTCTGACTCTACCTAGGAGACAAATGATTGTTCAATGAGACAAAGGAACTCAACACAGCCTCCGAAGACAAGGCTTGGCTCCCACAACTCACTAACCCACTTACAGCCTAAAAATAAATCCCACCAATAGATTTCTAAGTACCGTATTTTTCGGAGTATAAGACGCACCTTTTTTTCCTCTAAAAAGAGGCTGAAAATCTGGGTGCGTCTTATACATCGAATACAGCCTTTTTTTTGCCTCCCGAAACCCCGCCCCTTCACCAAAATGGCTGTGCCTAGCCTTATGGAAGCTTCCAGAGAGCTCCTGGGGGCTGGGGAGGGCAGAAACGAGCCTAAATCGGGGTGTTCCCCCCCCCAGCAGCACTCTATAAGCCTCCATAGGGCTATGCATTCAATTTATTTGACACAAAAATGGCCTGTTTTCGCGATAAAGGGGCGTTTTTTTGCTCATTTTTCACCCACCCCCACCCCCCAGGAGCACTCTGCAAGCCCCCCCAAGGCTAGTCATGCTTTTTATTTGAAGAAAAACAGCCCCATTTTCGTGGAGGAAGAGCAGTTTGGGGGAGGTATGCAAAGTGCAAAAAAAACGTGTTTATTTCCTTTCAGAAGGCTGTTTAGTTACTTGGCAACTTTAAGACTTTGGACTTCAACTCCCAGAATTCTCCAGCCAGCATAGCTTGTGGACATAGCTGGCTGGAGAATTCTGGGAATTGAAGTCCACAAGTCTTAAAGTTGCCACGTTTGGGAACCCCTGAGTTAGAAAGCTCTTTTGGAAGGCTCTTTAACTGTTTCTGTGCCAGGAGAAACAAAGTTTTAAGGTTTGTCAGCAATTTCCTTTTCCAGGACATGGATAAATACACCTGGAAACATCAACCTACCTACCTAATCTCTCTCTCTCTCTCCCTACCTACCTGCTGTATTTCTCTATTTCTCTCTCTATCCTTCTACCTACCTACCTACATACACTCTCTCTCCCTACCTACTGTATTTCTCTATTTCTCTCTTTCTATCCCTTTCTCTACCTACCTACCTACTCACTCTACCTACCTACCTACTGTATTTCTCTTTCTCTCCCTCTCTCCCCCTCTATCTACCTACCTACTTTTTTTTTGTAATTTGCCTCTTCAAAACCTTGGTGTGTCTTATACTCCGGTGCGTCTTATACTCCGAAAAATACGGTACTATTGCTATCTCGGTTCGTTTTTCAGGTGCTTTGGAAGGCCCAGTAGTTAGTTTATGGCTCCGGATACTGTGCAAAAGCCCCCCAAATGGGACATGATTTATTCTTATTTATCTCCTGATTCTAAGAGACCCTGGGCAGCTTAACAGCATAGGATACGTACAATTAAAAGAAGAGTCTGGACAACTATAACAGAACAACAGAGTTGGAAGCCAGGGCTGGGCTGCTGGGGGTCCGCAGAGTGAATCTAGCTAAGATTCTGTGTCATTCGGAGACCCCCCCTCCCCAAATCCCACTCCTGGCTGGCCCCGCCCGCCCGTCCCTTCCCGGAGTCCTCACACGGGCCCATTTTGGATGCAGGTAAGTGCAGGGTGCACATGGAGTGGGTGAAAAACAGGCCTATCGGAAGTTTGGGAAGGCCAGAGGGCCTCGGCAACCTGGGGGTGGTGGTAATGGCGTTTTCACCCTTCCGGAAACTCGAAAACTCGCGGAGCCCACAGAGGGGAAAGCCCCACCCATCCCCAGCGGTGGTGCAGGAGGCTGACTTGGCCACGCCCACTATGGCCACGCCCACTCAGCAACCAGGCAGAGGACCCCTTGCTAAAAAAAGTTTGAAGCCCACCCCTGACGAGGCCTTAGGGGGGGTTTTCTAGTCCGAGGGGCGGGGTCTCCCGATTTAGCAACTTAATGGACTTTAAAGAAAGGTGGAGGGTGTCGGGCCTCCCAGCTATCTTTTGCCTTTTTTAAAAAATTCAGGCCTGCCACTGTGGGAGAATGGGAGAGGGGATGGAATTACACAGGGTTGGCCGATGGTTAGCCATAACAACATTCTTTCCTAGCAAATCAAGGTCATCTTTGTCTCTGCGCCTGGCCGGATGTTCGATAGGAGGAATCCGTGGCAGTGGAAGATGGGACCATGGGATGGACTTGGGGGGGTGGGAGGGGGGGGCAGGATCTTGAACGTTCAACTGGGTGGGAAAACCCGGAGGCGTTCAGATTCGGGTTTTCCCAGATGTGCCAACCTGGCTCTTTTAAATAAATGGAATTTTGGAGGAATCCTCATATGCCTCGGGTTCTTATTTTATTTTGGAGGCTATTTGGAACTTTTGGGGCACCAGGTAATTCTGTGCCAAGTTTCTCCCGAATTCTGGGAGTTGGAAGTCCAGAAGCCAAGGTTGGGCAAAGTCACTCAACCACGTCAAGATTGAAACCATGAAGACTTATCTCCAATGCCCTTTCTCTTATTTTTTTCCTTCCCTTGGGATAAAGGGAATAAATTCCCTTGCGATAAAGGATGGTTTTTGTTAGGATATTCAGCCTTATATTGGGTTGATATTCAGCCTTATATTGGGTTGATATTCAGCCTTATATTGGGTTGAGCCTCTGTTCTTAAAGAGTATATGTAGCTTTAAGAACTGTGTTGAATTCTGATTGGCTGTGCTTCTCAGCTGTACCATAAAAGGAAGCTCAGGAACACAGTCCATTCCCTTTTCGATTCCTGTTGATTCCTGTCCTTACTGTTTGCCGTTGAAGCTAAAGACTGAAGATAGAAGAAATATTTGTTTTGCGTCACTGTAAGATAACTCTGTGTTTGGTGAAGGACTGTTATTGTTTTGAGAAGTTAGAATCTCTGGTCGGAAGAAGCAATTTAGTTGCTACAAAGACTATTTATTTTCTTACTATCACTGTTTTAGAGTTTCTGTGTGGTTAAAGCAACGTATCTCTTTACTGTCCGGTGTATTACACTATTCCGCATTAATTTGCTAACACTGGTTAAGGGACCAGAGTTGTAACACCTGGTTCTGAACCCAGAGTTGCTAACAGTTTTCGTCCACAAGTCTTAAGGGTGCCAAAATTGGACAACCCTGTCCTATACCATCCTGTGCCAATGGATGTCCAGTCTCTTCTGAAAAGCCTCCCACGATGGAACACCTGATCGATTGTTCTCACTCTCAGGAAATGTCCCCTTAAATTTGCGTTGGATCTGCCTTTAATTAAAATGTCCACCCGTTACTTCTTGTCCTGCCCTCGGGTGTTTTCTGGATTTGATTTCCTACCCCTTTTCTCTCCTCCTCTAAACTTCCTACTTTTCTGCTTTCGCTCCGTCCCTTTAAGTGCCCCAAAACGGGACGCGGAACAGCGCCTGACGAAAATCCGATAAAAACGATTCGTTCTCATTTGGAAACGAGATCGCTTTTGTCTCTTTCGCAGTTTTCCATCGCACCGCCGGCTCCCACCCAAGGTTGCAATCAAGGATGAATGCAATGCCTATTCACTACTTAAGTGAAAAACGTTGCATTCGTCGCTGTTAGATTTAACAGATTAAAAGAGTTAGAAGGGACCGTAGAGATCATCTAGTCCAACCCTCCACCCAAGCAGGAGACCCTACACCCTTTCTGACAGAGGGCAGTCCAGTCTCTTCTTGAAAGCCTCCAGGGATGAAGCTCCCACAACTTCCGAAGGCAACCTCTGTTCCATTGGTTGGAAGGGACCTTGGAGGTCATCTGGTCCAACCCCACTGCTCAAGCAGGAGACCCTCCACCCTTTCTGACAGAGGGCAGTCCAGTCTCTTCTTGAAGGCCTCCAGGGATGAAGCTCCCACAACTTCTGAAGGCAACTTCTGTTCCATGGGTTGGAAGGGGCCTTGTAGGTCATCTAGGCCGCCCCCCCCAGCCCAAGTCACAGAAGCTCACTCCGTTACACGGCGCTGGGGATTCGAACTGCCAACCTTTCTGATCAACAGGCTCAGCGTCTTATCCACTGAGCCACCTCGTCTTTTCAGAATAAATTGAGTTGATGACTTCCATCATACAGTCATCCTTGACTTGTGACCACTTTTCCGTTGCTAAGTGAGACAGTTCAAGGGGTTTTGCCCCATTTTGCCACCTTTTTTGCCACGGTTGTTAAGTGAACCACGGCAGCAAAGTTAGTAACCCGGTGGTTAAGAAAATCCGACGTTTTGCTTGTCAGAAGGTCGCAAACTGCGACCGTCATAAATACGAATCAATGGCCACGCATCTGAATTTGGATCATGTGACCGCCGAGATACGGCAGCCGTCGTAGGTGTGAAAGTCATAGGCCACATTTTTCAGCGTTGTGGTGATTTCTAAGTCGCTAAATGAATGATTGTAAACCGAGAAGTACCTTTATTTAAGTTGAGGACTATCTGTAACTGCATTTCTCAGAGTAATCATTCACTAATCGTCATTTCAAATTTAAGAGAAATGTGGCTCCAATCACCACTGAATAGTAAACTTCTCCCCGTCCGATCCTTTGATTTGAAATTCAAAGATTATCATCTTGAGTCTCCACTTTTTTTATATTGTAGTCGTCAAAGAGATGAAACGGCTTGGAATTAGGGTAGGGGGTGTCCCAACACACTTGGGGAAGGCCACAGAGTCGCCTTAAACCGTAAGACGGGCAGCAAAGAAACTTGACGAATAAATCTGTATATATAAATGTGTGTTTGTGTGTGTTCCCAGCATAACTCTGGAACGCCTGGAGCAATTTCAACCAAGCTTGGTACACAGATAACTTACCCTCTGGAAACAAATACTGTGGGGGTAAGACACTCCTAACACCCCTTGGAGTGTGTGTTGTGCTAAGATACAGCCTGTTGTGCCTTCAAATGGCTTCTACCGTACTACTGCAAAATGGCTTCTACTCTACAGTTCAGTGGAGTTGCCATGGTAACGGCTTCGTGATGTCAAATATTCTTCTCTCTCTCTCTCGGATTGTATCGCTCTGGATGTCCGCAGCCATTACTGGACAATCGATAACGGGCGCAAGCCGACTGGAGAAAAAGAAGGCACTTCTAAAGAGGAGTTGCAGTAATAATAATAATAAAAAAATGAAAGCATTCCTTCTTTAGGCTTTGCATTCGCACAAGCGCTTGGCTTCCAGGTTTTTCAACGCGCAGGGAGTTGGGGGAAACCTCCCAAGTTGAATCGTTGAAGCGGGAATGTCCACATTCAGACAAAACCGCGGTGTTAAACCGAAGCCCTTTCGGACAACCTCGATGGCCCCTTCCCCGCTTCCCTCCCCTCCCCAAAGGGAAGAGAAAGTCCCGAAGTTATTTCCTACCCAGGTTTAACGTTCCGAGCTCGGGATCCAGGGCGGAGGATTAGAAAAGGGCCCCAAAGCCAAGAATTCAGTTTCAAGGGGGAGAAATATGTACAAACTTGTTTTAGGCGGGAATTCCGAGCCCCTGACAAAAACAACGGCCTCAGGAAAGCGGTCGGAGGCCGTAACCCAGGTCTGTGGGCAGCGGGAAATAGATACAAGGCGACTCCTTGGCGGAATTGGAAGTCACAGTTCCAGGTGCTTCAAATGTTGCTGGAAGATCTCTTCGGCCCGCTGAAGGTATTCGGCCGTCTTCTTCTTCACCGCTTCCCTGCGGGACGGATTGGGATCGCCTGCGAAGGGGAAGACATATTGGATCTCTTTTTGGGACTCAAAATCATCATTTCACGAACCTGTAATCCCCTTGCAGGGTAGATTCTGGGCAATTGAATGGAGCTGAGGGTTTTAGTGGCCGGATGCTTTTCCCTGTTGCCAATGCGGAGTTTTGTTCGGCAGATATAGTTCCCAAAGAGAGAAATATTTGCCTCTACCTAGGATTGAACTCAAAGTCTCCAGATTGTGAGGCAAGAACTCCACCTCTAGGCCGCCACACCACTCACTTGGACCCTGGAATCTGGCCAGCCACCCCCCACCCCCCAAATGTTAAACATTTAGCAGAATACTGGTAGTCCTCAACTTACAACCACGATCGAGTCCAAAATTTATCTTGTTAATCGAGACATTTGTGAAGTGAATTTTGCCCCATTTAACGACCTTTCTCGCCTCGTTTTTTTAAGCGAATCGACGCAATTGGTTAAGTCAGTAGCCCAGTTCTTAAGTGAATCGGGCTTCCCCTTTGACTTTGCTTGTTAGAAGGTCGCAAAAGAGGGTCACGTGACTGTCATAAATGTGAGTCAGTGCTCGAGCATACAAATGTAAATCACGTGACAGCTGTGGGGATGCTACAACGGCCTTCCTATGCGTGAGTCGCTTTTTTTAGTGCCGTCGTAACTTTGAATGGTCAGTAAATGAACCGTCATAAAATGAGAACTACCTCTAACAGGCGACCTGGGATTGCAGCTTCTAAGAATTGCCTTCTCCTGGCCAAGAATCAATGGCCACGTTCACACCACGCACTCAAACCTCACAAAGCAGCCACAATTGCACGACACGGTAAACATGGTTAAGTGTTGAGCTTAGATAATGGGGTTTTTTCCACCTTAGGTTTGCCTATTGCACCGATCCAGCCTGTTGGTTCGGTAGCCGTATTCGCACATCGCGCACAAACCAGGATTGCTACAAGACGGAGCAGCCAAGGTACCTGGATTAGACTTTGGTTCCAGCTGTGTTCAGTGCTTCTCCGGGGACCAAACCTCTCCCCAGTTGTTCTGACCTAGAGGAGACCCCCTCGTCCCGATAAAACCCCTTTTATTGAGGTTCAAGGGAATTCCTCTCCAGCAAAGATTTCACAATGACAGACTTGGAGAGCTGCCAGGCCGATATCGTCTAAACTCCATGCTGTAGCAGCAATTCCTTGGCCAGAAGCCAGGAGCAGATCTTCAACCGAATGAATTGAACTAATAATGGTCTCCTGCCTACTAGCCAAGATTCTCAAGGACTCCCAGAATTAGTACTCTTCTGACCGAGGCTTCCCGAGAGCCTGAAGCAAATTCCTCCTCCCGACAAAAAAACCCTTTTATTAATTTCCTGTGAATTCTGCTCCTTCGCATCCAGCAAAGTCTTTCAAGGGAGGATTTACGGTCGCAGACCTTATCTGGCTTGGAGAGCTGCCAGGCTGAGATCTGCAAAACTTGGCCAGGAGTCTCGGAGAGTCACGAACCAATGAAGCGAACGAATGGCCTCCTGCAAACTCCACTCCCCAGTCGCTTCTCTTTTATTTCCTCTGGGAGGGGCCATTCTCCATCTACCTGTGGCCTTCCTCCCAAGTCGACCCCTGCTCTTTAGCTGTTCCCTTCGCCTGGCAGCTCTGCGCATGCGCACCCTGGGAACAGGCTCCAGCTGTTCTTCTGCCTCACTGATGTCCGACTCCGGAGGCAGCTGATAACTGTCAGAGGGCCCTGGCTCCCTCTCTGCCTCCGACACAGAGCCCTCCTCAGAGCCTTCGCCAGACTCCAGGACTGGCCCAGGTTCCTCCCCAACCCTCCTCACTTTCTGCTGCCAGATCCGCTGGCGGGCCACACCCTCAGTTTGGGGGGAAAACTCCCGGACGCTAAAAGAGATGCCCCCTCCCCCAACCCAACCTACCTTGCAGACCCTGAAGGAGCAAGTCAACCCCGCTGCGGTAGCCATGAAAGGCACCCTGGTAGTCCTTGGAGGCTTCGCACAGCACTGCTTGTCGGATCCTCTCGGTCGCGTGGGGCAGGTACTTGCTGCCTTCGGCCTCGGGTGTCCGCGCCGTGTCCGCGCCGGGCAGGACTTCTGGTTTGGCGGTCCCCGAGGCCTCCAGAGAAGCCAGGCCTTCTCCGTGGGAGAGACCGGTGGAGGCAGTAGAAGCTGGAGAAGAAACGGATGGGAAGATGGCCAACTGGTTAGAGGAGGAGAGGACGGCCAGAAGATCAACCAAGATGCTCGATAGAGGCTAAATCGTATGAGGAACGGTTGAGGGAACGGGGCACGTCTGGCCCAGGGGTCTCCAAACTTGGCGACTTTCAGACTTGGGGGTCTTCAGCTCCCAGAATTAGGATGGGGAGCTGAAGTCCAATTCTGGGAATTCGGGCGGTTGAATTTTTGCATCTGCTGCTGCTGCGGCCTAGAGGTGGAGCTCTCGCCTCACAAGCAGGAGGTTGTGAGTTCGATCCTAGGTAGAGGCAGATGTAGGACCTCCTGCTTGGGCAGGGGGTTGGACTAGGTGACCTGCAAGGTCCCTTCCAACTCTGTTATTCTGTAAGGGTCTCCTGCTTGAGCAAAGTGGGCTGGACTAGAAGACCTCCAAGGTCCCTTCCAACTCTGTTATTCTATAAGGGCCTCCTGCTTGAGCAAAGGAGGCTGGACTAGAAGACCTCCAAGGTCCCTTCCAACTCTGCTATTCTGTAAGGGCCTCCTGCTTGAGCAACGGGACTGGACTAGATGACCTCCAAGGTCCCTTCCAACACTGTTATTCTGTAAGGGTCTCCTGCTTGAGCAAAGGAGGCTGGACTAGAAGACCTCCAAGGTCCCTTCCAACTCTGCTATTCTGTAAGGGCCTCCTGCTTGAGCAACGGGGCTGGACTAGATGACCTCCAAGGTCCCTTCCAACTCTGTTATTCTGTAAGGCTCTCCTGCTTGAGCAAGGGGGCTGGACTAGATGACCTCCAAGGTCCCTTCCAACTCTGTTATTCTGTAAGGGTCAACCAATTTCATTGCATTTAAGTACAATGACAATAAAGATTATACTTTCAGACGCTACAATATTTGACAAGAATGGAGGAACGAACTAATGGTCTCCTGCAAGCTCCACTCCCATGTCGCTCCTCTTTTCTTCCCTCTGGGAGGGGCCCTTCATCGTCCATCTGTGAGCCCCCTGTGCTTTAGCTGTTCCTTTCGTCTGGCAACTCTGCCCATGCGCACACTGGGAAGAGGCTCCAGCTGTTCTTCTGCCCCACTGATAACTGTCAGATGGCCCTGGCCCCCTCTCTGCCTCCGACACAGAGCCTCCCCCAGACTCCAGGACTGGCCCAGGTTCCTCCCCAACCCTCCTCACGGTCCTGACTCTGCTGCTGGCAGGTCACAAGGGGTTGGACTAGAAGACCTCTGAGGTCCCTTCCAGCCCTGGGATTCGATGTTCCGTAGGGAGATTCCCCCCCACTTCCCCGTGGCGTTGGTGGGCCTCCATCTCCTACCTACCTTCTTTGGAGAAGGGGTCGAAGAGGGCTAATTCTTGGACCGATAAGGGGCAGTGGCAAGGCGAGTCCTTCCGGGCTTCCTCCTCCTCCTCTTCCTCCTGGAAGGCGAAGAGGGCATCCAGCTCTTCCTCTTGTTCCAGAGCCTCAGAGGCCTCCACTGTGGGAGAAGCGCCAGTCAGTCGAAGCAGGAGCACAACTTCTAGCCAGCTCCCATCTGGGGTGGGGATGATGGAACCCCAAGATTAGGGGGGTCCCAGGTGGCTGCAGGCTCGCGAGCAATGTCTCATCCCCAGAGCTTTTAAGATGGAGGGACTTCAACTCCCAGGATGCCCCAGAGAGGAGGAAAGAAAAGGGGAGGGAGGAGAAGGAAAGGAGAGAAGGAGAAAGAGAAAGAAGGCAGAAAAAAGAAAAAGGAAGGGAGAGAAGGGAAAAGGAAGGAAGGAGAAAGAAAAGGAAAAAAAGGAACGAAGGGAGAGAGAAAGAAGGAAGGAGAAGGAAAGGAGAAAGAGAAAGAAGGTAGAAAAAAGAAAAAGGAAGGGAGAGAAGGGAAAAGGAAGGAAGGAAGGAGAAGGGAAAGGAAAAAAGGAACGAAGGGAGAGAGAAAGAAGGAAGGGGAAGGAAAGGAGGAGGAGAAAGAAGGTAGAAAAAAGAAAAAGGAAGGGAGAGAAAGGAAAAGGAAGGAAGGAAGGAGAAAGAAAAGGAAAAAAAGGAATGAAGGGAGAGAGAAAGAAGGAAGGAGAAGGAAAGGAGGAGGAGAAAGAAGGCAGGAAAAAGAAAAAGGAAGGGAGAGAAGGGAAAAGGAAGGAAGGAGAAAGGAAAGGAACGAAGGGAGAGAGGAAGGAAGGGGAAGGAAAGGAGGAGGAGAAAGAAGGCAGGAAAAAGGAAAAAGGGAGAGACGAAGGAGGAGAGGAAGGAGAAAAAGTGAAGGAAGGAGGGAAGGAAGGAAGATAGAGAAAGAAGGAAAGGAGGAGAAAAAAGGCAAAGAAAAGGAAAAGGAACGAAGGGAGAGACGAAGGAAGGAGAGGAGGAAGGAGAAAATGAAGGGTGACAAGGAAGGAGGGAGGGAAGGAAGGAAGATAAAGAAAGGAAGGCAGGAAAGAAGGAAAGAGAAGGAAGGGGAAGGAAAAGAAAAGGAGAAAGAAAGGCAGAAAAAAGGAAAAGGAACGGAGGAAGAGATGAAGGAAGGAAGGTAAAGAAGGATGGCAGGAAAGAAGGAAAGGGAAAGAAGGAGAAAGCAGAAAAAAGGAACGGAGAGAAGAGGGAGAGACGAAAGAAGGAAGGCAGGAAAGAAGGAAAGGGAAAGAAGGAGAAAGGAAGCAGAAAAAAAGGAAAAGGAATGGAGAGACGAGGGAGGAAGGGAGGAAAAGAGAAGGAAGAAGAGGAAAGAAGGAAAAGGAAGAAAAGGAAGAGACGAGGGAGGAAGGAAGGAAGGAAGTGCTACCTTCAACCTTTCCCATTTGGCCATCAAGAGCCTTAAAGGGGGGTTTACCTTGGTTCTCCATTTGGGACTCAGAGGCGCCATCTTTGCTGGCCGCCTCCGGCTTGGGGTCCAGCAGCCCATCATCCTGAACCAGCCCCAGCGCCTCCTCGCCCTGCTCCACTCCCGCCGCGGGCACCGGGATGAGAGGGAGGGGCAGCGAAGGCAACTCCCACTGCCTGGCGGCGCTCTGCCCCTCTCCGCCCTGCGAGGAGAAAGCGAGCGGCTGCTTTCGCACCATCACCCAAGACTAGGATCACAGCCAGCCCTCGACTTACAACGGTTCGCTTAGGGACCGTTCAAAGGTGCCGCGGCCCCGAGAAAAAGTGACTTTATGACCATCTTTCACACTTAACGACCGTGGCAGTCGCGTGATTTACATTCAGCTGTTTGACAACTGACTCGTGTTTATGACGGTCACAGTGTCCCGGGGTCACGCGATCCCCTTTTGCGACCGACTGAGGAGCAAAGTCAACGAGGGAAGCTGGATTCAGTTAACGACCGGGCGACTACCTTAACGACGGCAGTGATTCACTTAAAAGATGCGGGCAAGAAAGTTCGCAAAACGGGATCAAACTCGCTGAACAAGTGTCTCGCTCAGCGTCATAAATTCTGGGCTTGATTGTGGTCGTAAGTGGAGGACTAACATATATTTATTTATTCACTAGCTAATGACGCGGTGTTGCCTGGTATTTATTTAGCCTAATCCTATATTAGACAGGAAAAGCCCAGCTTTTATTGAAAATGTCCGAACCAAACATAATTTCTAATGTTGGATTAGCAACTTCACTGTGCTGTACAGTAGAAGCCATTTTACGCCAGTACAATAGAAGCCATTTTACAACACAACAGGCTGTATCTTAACAGAACACACACCCCGAGGGGTCTTAGGGGTGTCTTACTCCCACAGTATTTGTTTCCAGAGAGTAAGTCACCCGTGCAGCAAGTTTGGATGAGATCGCGCCAGGCGTTCCAGAGTTATACTGGAACATACGCACACGGATTTTTATGTAGATAGATTATGACATTTATTTGCCAGCAATCTCGTATCCGGCAACTCTGGGTGGCTATTATATTCAGGATTTAAGGACCGCGGTAAACTGTGCCACCCGAAGCAGGGTCCCTGGCAAACCATGATTGCGCAACACACAGCCATTTCCCTCCCACCCATCCACCCCTCCTTTCCCACCCAACGTGGCTCTTGATCGCTGGGTTGCCACGCATCCAAAATAAATAATAAGACTAAATAAATGACGATACCCGGAAGAATTCCTTCAGTTGGGGGCTGTTATTTAAGGCTGGGATGTGTATGGTGAAGTGCAGCATGGCTTCTGCCGCTTTCCTCCGCTCTTCGATGACCTCGGGGTCAAATCGGCCTGCGGAAGAATTGGGAGCAAGGTTTAAGAGATTCCTAACGGCTGGGGATTAGCGGTATTGTAATCCCCCGGGAAGACAGGAAGGGAACGGAACAGCTCCGGAAAATCTGGTGGGTTTGGGAGGGGTTTGGTTTGGTTTCCTGGCCTGCACAACCGGACGAGGGGTTGTTGGGGGGACTCACCGAAGACTTGAGCCCGCGGGAAAGCGGGGAAGTCCTCCATGCGGCGGAAGAGGTTGCGATGGGTGTAGGCCAGGTCGGCGTGGAGCTTCTTAAAGTCGCTGTATCTTTTCCAGACCACGATCTGCGGAGAGATGACGACAGGGGAGAATTGGGGGCTCTGCTAAGGTTTCTCCCTGTGCGTCCAAAGGGGTTTTTCCGTCCCAAGGACCGGCCCATAGATTTCCTCTGCTCTCCTCTCCTCTGCCACATCTATTCATCTCCGCCCCCTGCCTTTGATCCCCAGAGCTAGGGTGGGGCTTCACTAGCAGTGATGGCTCTTCCGTCCCAAGGACCGGCCCATAGATTTCCTCTGCTCTCCTCTCCTCTCCTCTGCCACATCTATTCATCTCCGCTCCCTGCCTTTGCCTCTTCAAAACCTGGGTGCGTCTTATACTCCGAAAAATACGGTATCTTATATTTTCTAAAATTGGGGCAGGTCCACCACATGTGGTCGAATGCTCCCTGCTTGTGTTCCCTCTTTCCTTTTTGCTTCTTTAAGAGGTCTCACTTAGCGGCAGAAATTTTGCCCTGGGTTGCAGTTATAGGTTGAGGATGTCCTGCGTTCTGTAAATCAAGATTTATGTTATGTCGAGCCAAGCGAGTGGATGCAGCCGGAATTTGCCGCTGACCCAGCGTCCTCAAGAGGACTTGCACCACCAGGCACGGGGGGCAAAGGCTGAAAAAGCCTGCTTGCTTTTTGAAGCCAGCCGCTAAGCTCTCTTGCGCCAGCCCGACCCTCATCATGGGGCAGGGTGGTTGTGCGAAGGGGTTCCTCCTACCTTCCCTCGGGCAGGCTGACGTCCACCTACCTCCTTGGTATCATCCGGATTGGCCTTGGAGACAAACTGAAAAGAGAGAGAGAGAGATAGGAGTGGCAAAAGTCAATGCCAAGTTTTGCCAAGTTTTGCCCCCCTGCTGATGGTTGAGGAATGCCAGGAATGGCAGACTCCCGGGAGGGGTGGCGGCGGCCCAGAGCAGGAAGCTGGCTCAAGACAAGTTCCCTCCTGCCTGTCCAGATGCTCTCTGAAGGGCCCCTGCAATTGCAGCCTGGGGGTAAAGATCCCACCCACACCCAACCACTGGCCGCCCCATTGCACTGCCTGGGGGCAGAGAGCTCCCTATCTCCCCCAGACCCACCCACTTGCACTGCCTGGCACCTGCATTACACACACACATTAGCTCAAAGTAAGGTGCATGTCCAGATGCTCTCTGGGGGCCCCAGAAATTGCAGCCTGGGGGCAGAAATCCCCCCTATCTCCCCCAGACCCATCCACTTGCACTGCCTGGCACCTGCATTACACACACGCATTAGCTCAAAGTAAGGTCCCTCCTGCATGTCCAGATGCTCTCTGGGGGACCCAGCAATTGCAGCCTGGGGGCAGAAATCCCCCCCTTATCTCCCCCAGACCCATCCACTTGCACTGCCTGGCACCTGCATTACACACACGCATTAGCTCAAAGTAAGGTCCCTCCTGCATGTCCAGATGCTCTCTGGGGGACCCAGCAATTGCAGCCTGGGGGCAGAAATCCCCCCTATCTCCCCCAGACCCATCCACTTGCACTGCCTGGCACCTGCAATACACACATGCATTAGCTCAAAGTAAGGTCCCTCCTGCATGTCCAGATGCTCTCTGGGGGACCCAGCAATTGCAGCCTGGGGCCAGAAATCCCCCCTATCTCCCCCAGACCCATCCACTTGCACTGCCTGGCACCTGCATTACACACACGCATTAGCTCAAAGTAAGGTCCCTCCTGCATGTCCAGATGCTCTCTGGGGGACCCAGCAATTGCAGCCTGGGGGCAGAAATCCCCCCTATCTCCCCCAGACCCATCCACTTGCACTGCCTGGCACCTGCAATACACACATGCATTAGCTCAAAGTAAGGTCCCTCCTGCATGTCCAGATGCTCTCTGGGGGACCCAGCAATTGCAGCCTGGGGCCAGAAATCCCCCCTATCTCCCCCAGACCCATCCACTTGCACTGCCTGGCACCTGCATTACACACACGCATTAGCTCAAAGTAAGGTCCCTCCTGCATGTCCAGATGCTCTCTAGGGGCCCCAGCAATTGCAGCCTGGGGGCAGAAATCCCCCCTATCTCCCCCAGACCCATCCACTTGCACTGCCTGGCACCTGCATCACACAAACAGAAACCCCTCTGCCAAGGGACAGCCTGGGGAGGGAGTGGGGTGGGTGGGTGGGTGGGGAAGCAGCCCCCAGCCCCTTTTGCAAATTAAAAAAAAGGGGGTGAGGAAATGCAGAAGGGAAAACCAGCGCCCCCCTCCCTCCCTCCCCTCTGCTGGCCCCGGCGCTCTGCACATGCTCCTGAACCCTTCCCCTCCTTAGCTTCTCGGGTTGCATTTGCATTTGCACGGTTAGGGGGCGGGAGGGGGGGCAACAACCCCCCCCTAAACACACCCACACTTCTCCTTGCAACCCCTTCCTCACTTTGGCGGTGACTTTGTACTCGGTGTAGCCCTTGGGGTGGCTGCGGGGGTCGCTGACCGCGTAGGAGCGATGGAACTCCTCCTTCGGCCGGCGGGACATGTTGGCCGACGCGGCCCCTTTAAATCCGGGGCTGCGGCCGAGAGGAGGAAAGTCCGCGCGCCGCCGAAGGGGCGGGGGGGCGTTCCTGCAGGGCGCATGCGCGTCCAGCCCTTCCCTTGCCTGCCTCCCCATTCAAGCCAAGGGAGCGTCTGCAAAGGACCAAGCTGGGCGCTGGGCGTTTAGGGACCGTGGGCCAATATCCCCAATGGGGGGTGGGTGGGGAAAAGCGCAGTTCGCTCAGTGACCGTTCCAAAGTTACGACGGCAATGCGAAGAAGCGACTTACGGCCGTCTTTCGTGCTTATGACTGCGGCAACGTCCCCTGGCGGTGTCATGTGATTTGCACGCAAGCACTGACTCACAGTTACGACGGCACTGCGAAAAAGCGACTTACGACCGTTTTTCACGTCTACGACCGTGGCAGCATCCTCTGGGGTGTGTGTGTGGGTGTGTCCCCAACTTGCACCCAGATCTTTTATTAGGGACTAGCTGATAACCCGGCATTGCCCGGATATTTATTTATAGGGGGGAAAATGTCATAACAACATAATTTCTAATGTTGGATTTTCCACCTTACCAGAGGGAGCCCCCTTGTGGAGTACTGTGAAGCCGTTACCATGGCAACTCCGCTGCTCTGTACAGTAGAAGCCATTTTACAGCAGTACAGTAGAAGCCATTTTAACAGGAGACTCATATCTTAACAGAACACCCACCCCGAGGGGTGTTAGGGGTGTCTTACCCCCCACAATATTTTTCTCCGGAGAGTAAGTCATCTGTCTACCAAGTTTGGTTGAAATTGCGCAAGGCGTTCCAGAGTTATGCTGGAACATGCAGACGCACACACACACACATGAGGGAAGAACTTTTGAAATTGAAAATATGCTTTCCTGCTTCGGGGATTGAATAAGCGGATTTGCTGCCCTCTGCAAAATAGGATTATTCCACTGTTCTTAAGAACTTGGGGACAGTTACGCAACATGGGAAAAAGATTATTTTTTGAAAACCATAAATAAAGCAAATAATGAAACCCAGATGCTGGCCTTCAGATTCAAATACAAAATAAATAAATAGACGCTGGCTGATGCAGATGAAATTCAGCAGCTGCTCCCAGCAATTTTTCTGAGTCAATCATCATCATCATCATCATCATAATCTCCTACAAGTAAAGCAGACTGTGGAAGAAGAAAGGCACAGCTTGAATGATTACATCCAGAAAAGTGAAGAACCAATGATTAAGGAAGTAAATAAAGGAGGCCTTTTAAAGACAACTAAGTCAAAAGCTGAATATAAGAAAGAAGTAATAATAATAATAATAATAATAATTTTAATTTATATCCCGCTCTCTCTCCCCAAGGGGACTCGAGGCGGGGCACAGGCAATTAAAAATACAAATAAACCACAAACAAATACAAAATACAGAGTTAAAAATAGATTAAATAAATCCTGCGCTAAAACCCATAAACTGTACTAAAAATTACCCCTAAAAAACCCTAACCTAAAAAGAGACTACCCAAGGCCGGCCAGACGAAAAAAGTGCGTCTTTAATTTTAAGCGGAAGGAGCGGAGGTCCGTGGTTGTCCTGATATCGGGGGGAAGGTCATTCCAGAGGGCTGGGCCCGCCATAGAGAAGGCCCTTCCCCTGGGCGTCGCCCGCTGACAAAGTCTAGTGGACGGCACCCGGAGAAGTCCCTCTCTGTGGGAGCGAATCGGCCGTGAGGATGTATGGGGCAGGATCCGATCCCGCAGATAGCTAGGTCCCGAGCCATGGAGCGCTTTGAAGATGGTAATTAACACCTTGAAGCGCACCCGGAAGACGACAGGTAGCCAGTGCAGCTCGCGCAGCAGCGGTGTTACATGGGCAAACCTAGAGGTGCCCATAATTGCACGCGCGGCTGCATTCTGGACCAACTGAAGCCTCCGGGTACACCTCAAGGGGAGCCCCATGTAGAGAGAGTAATTGAGAAACGAGCTGAACATTGGAAAAGCAAAGCTATGCATGGCCAATACTTGAAAAGTATTGAAGGCAAAGCTGACCAAAAACTAACTTGGAACTGGTTAAGGTCGGGAGTACTGAAAAAAGAAACCGAAGGCTTTATTTTGGCAGCTCAAGAACAAGCCTTAGCCACCAACTGCAGGAAGGCAAAAATTCAACATGTTACCACCAACAGCAAATGTCGCCTCTGTCATGAGAAAGACGAGACAGTCGACCACCTGATCAGTGGGTGCAGCCAAATTTCACAAACTGACTACCTACAACGCCATGACTGCATTGCTAAGATCCTTCACTGGAAATTGTGCCAGAAGTTTGGATTTGAGTACAGCAAAATTCACTGGGAACATCAGGCTGAGAAAGTTTTAGAGAATGAGAAAGTCAAGATCTTGTGGGTCTTCAGAATTCAGACTGACAGGCACTTGTCCTACAACACGCCTGATATAACAATCATGGAAAAGAAAAAAGGATGGTTCGTGGACATTGCAATACCTGGGGATGCACGAATTGAAAATAAGCAGCAGGAAAAAATCACAAAATATCGGGACTTGCAAATTGAAGTTGAGCGACTGTGGAAGAGAAAGTCGTTGTGTTGTCCCAATTGTGATTGGAGCCCTTGGAGCAAGACCTAGGGGGCTGCCTCGCTATGTGGAGGTTCTAGGTTTGCCGGACTTGAGCATTCGGACTCGACAAGGTTCATGTCCATGTTTATACTTATACCCATTATATTGCACAAAGTAAAGAAATAAAAAATACGAATACAAATAAGCGTAAATGGACTTCCTGTTTCTCCCAAGGATGCTTTACACGCGAGGGTTAAATCCACCTATTTTTAGACTAGAAAGCAACAGACCAGCTTTGCCATGGGATGGGGGCGCTAAACCACGAAGGAACTAGCCGACTTAAGAAAGCCACCAGGTAAAAGGCGAAAGATTTATACGATCTGAAGAGAAACCAGAGTAAAAAGATGATGGGATGAAGCGATAGGGGAAAATATACAATGCAGATATGTAAATAGTAAATAAAAACAATATATGGAGCAGTAACAATTATAAAGAATTAATTAATGTAAGATATAGATAAACAGAAATAGCTAGAGAATATCTGGAAATGTAGTAAGATGATAAATGATGTTACCTGGTGAGTTACCCCCAGTTATAGCTATGTAGTTTTGTCTTGTCAATGTCCTATTTCTGGTTTTTTTTTTTCTGTTACTAGTTTACAATAAAATTATATTTTTAAAAAAAGAAAAGAAAACCACCAGGTTTTCAGGAGCACGAATCAAGCCCCTCCCAAACCGGTTGTGGGAACGCAACCTGGTTTAGCCCAT
>CM077662.1:9586594-9629094 GCA_039707465.1 Rhabdophis nuchalis | reverse complement strand
CCCAACTAGACTAGAACTCCCAATCTCCCGCTATCTAGCCTGATGCCTTCACAAGATAAAACTGGATTTAAACATAAATTACTCCTTAGTATCTATGAAGCGACTGGAAGTCCAGGAATTCTGGGAGTTGAAGTTCACATCTCTTAAAAGTTCCCGCGGTTGAGAAGTACCACTCCAGATGTTCTGCCGCAGAATCCCCAGCATTCTCTGCCCGGAGCAAGGAATTCTGGGAGGGGAGGTCTCCAAGAGCCTCCCATTTCAGAGGAAGCCGTCCCTTCCTTCGCCGCCGCCCCCCCCCCGGCCCCCGACGCGGTCGCCCACCTCTTCCACCAGGAGGGTCTCCAGCTCCTTCTTGCAGTCCTCCAGCCGCTGGTGGTCGGCGCTGTCCACCACCCAGATGAGCCCATCGGTGCTCTCAAAATAGTTGCGCCAGTAGGAGCGCAGGGACTTCTGGCCTCCCACGTCCCAGATGTTCAGCTTGAACCTGTGGGCGGGAGGAGAGAGAGAGTGTCTTCGAGCAGGGGGGAGGTAGAACAGGGAGGGAGGGGGTTCAGAAGAAGACCAAGGCCTGCCCCCTCCTCATTCTATGGCGCGCAGGGAAGAACAACAGCGCTTGAGTGGCTTACGAAGAAGGAAAGGGCCCTGATTCCCTTCACAAGGCACACCTGGGGAATGGACTTTAAAGGAGAGGCGTTTGTCGGGAACAACCACTGAGTTCACTTAGTGTAGAGTGCCTTCTAGGGCGCGCAGGGAAGAAGAACAGCGGTTGAGTGGCTTACGAGGAAGGAAAGGGCCGATTCCCTTCACAAGGCACACCTGGGGAATGGACTTTAAAGGAGAGGCGTTTGTCAGGAACAAACACTGAGTTGACCTAGGGTAGAGTGCCTACTAGGGCGCGCAGAGAAGAACAACAGCGCTTGAGTGGCTTACGAGGAAGGAAAGGGCCCTGATTCCCTTCACAAGGCACACCTGGGGAATGGACTTTAAAGGAGAGGCGTTTGTCGGGAACAAACACTGAGTTGACCTAGTGTAGAGTGCATTCTAGGGCGCGCAGGGAAGAACGACAGCGCTTGAGTGGCTTACGAGGAAGGAAAGGGCCCTGATTCCCTTCACAAGCCACACCTGGGGAATGGACTTTAAAGGAGAGGCGTTTGTCGGGAACAAACACTGAGTTGACCTAGTGTAGAGTGCATTCTAGGGCGCGCAGGGAAGAACAACAGCGCTTGAGTGGCTTACGGGGAAGGAAAGGGCCCTGATTCCCTTCACAAGGCACACCTGGGGAATGGGCTTTAAAGGAGAGGCGTTTGTCAGGAACAAACGCTGAGTTCACCTAGGGTAGAGTGCATTCCTGGCATTCCTCCGGACTGCTTGGAGTATTTACGGCCTTCTGTGTGCTTATCTTGTCCCGGCTGGATTGATCCTACCTATCTGCCCTCCTGGAGTGATTGATTGATTGATTGATTGATTGCAACCATTCTGCTTACAGCGTTTGGACTGCGGGTGTGTGGGAGCGTTTTTCTCCAGCCCGGAGAGTCAGGGGGACGTTGGGAACACAGTTGGTGTAAAGAAAGGGACTCATGCCAGTTCTCTGGCTGTGTTGCCTTGGTGCCCGGTCATCACAGAGAGAGAGAAGCCAGGCGGAGGCGGGAGAGCCAGGCCGAAGGGGAAGGGGGGGAGGAGAGGGCGCCGAATCCTCACCCGCGATGCTCCAGCGTCTTGATGTTGAAGCCCAGCGTGGGCGAGATGGTGTCAATCTCTTCCCCATTGAACTTCTTCAGGATGGTGGTTTTGCCAGCGTTGTCCAGGCCCCTCAGGGCGACCCGAGTCAAGGGCAACAAGCCAACGGCGTTTCAAAGCAGGAGGGCATATCAGGAGCGTGCCAAGCGGCTGGCAAAGGAAAACCGCAGAGCAAGGAAGTCTCCCTAACAGATTAACAGGGGTGGAAGGGACCTTGGAGGTCTTCTAGTCCAGCCCCCTTTGCTCAAGCAGGAGAGCCTTACAAAATAACAGAGGTGGAAGGGACCTTGGAGGTCTTCTAGTCCAGCCTCTTTGCTCAAGCAGGAGATGCTTACAGAATAACAGAGCTGGAAGGGACCTTGGAGGTCATCTAGTCCAGCCCCCTTACTCAAGCAGGCAATCCTTACAGAATAACAGAGTTGGAAGGGACCTTTGAGGTCTTCTAGTCCAGCCCCCTTTGCTCAAGCAGGAGAGCCTTACAGAATAACAGAGGTGGAAGGGGCCTTGAAGGTCTTCTAGTCCAGCCCCTTTGCTCAAGCAGGAGAGCCTTACGGAATAACAGAGTTGGAAGGGACCTTGGAGGTCATCTAGTCCAGCCCCTTTGCTCAAGCAGGCGATCCTTACAGAATAACAGAGCTGGAAGGGACCTTGGTGGTCATCTAGTCCAGCCCCTTTGCTCAAGCAGGAGATCCTTATGGAATAACAGAGTAGGAAGGGACCCTGGGGGTCATCTAGTCCAGCCCCCTCGCCCAAGCAGGAGACCCTACCTACACCATTTCCGACAAATGGCAGCCCAGTCTCTTCTGGAAAGCTCCCCCCCCCCCTCCCAACAAGCAATTTTGCGCCCCTAAGATGAAGGAGGAGCATTCCTGGGAAAGCATGCAGAGATGGCGCCCAAAGCACTCTGCCCATGCACAAGGGCACTCTTGCCCAGGGAGAGGGGAGGGATGGAAAGGCTGCCTGGGGGAAAAGGGGCCCAGCCCAAAAGCAGCTCCTTTTTCCTGGGATGCAAAGTCGGGGGGTCCCCCCCCCATCAGCCCCCCCCCCAAACCCCGGTTCCCCCCACTGCTCTTTTTTTTTCCCCTCGCGGAAGGATACAGCATCAGCAGCCGCAGCTCCCGCTCCTTCTGTCGCATCTTCTTCAAGATGCTCAGCAGCCCCATCGCCCGCGCGGAAGCTCTGCCCAAGCTCCGCCCACTGCCGGGATGCCGCGCGCGGCTCCGCCCCCCCTCGGAACGCCGCTTCAGCCAATCGGAAAGGCCGGGGGCGGACCCTGCTGTAGAAGAACCAAAAAAAAAAAAGGAGGGGGGGGGGAAACGTTATATACTTCCGGCTGCCCATCGACACTCTTACTGCGTGGCAGCGAGAAGGGATTTGGTGATTGTGTGAAGCCGTTGTAGAGATGCGCAACGGTTGTGTAGAGACTTTGTGTAGATGGCAGCAAAGAGGTTTAACCCAGGGGTGTCCAAACTTGGGAACTTTTTAAGACTTGTGTGGACTTCAACTCCCAGAATCCCCCAGCCAGCCATGCTGGGAGTTGAAGTCCACAAGTCTTAAAAAGTTCCCACGTTTGGACGCCCCTGCTTTAACCAAACAACAAAGGGTCTTTAGAGGTCGTCTAGTCCAGCCCACTCTCGCCCCCTGCACAAGCAGGACGTATACATTGCGAGCCCAGTTGTGCATTTGTGTGAGTGAGACAAAGTTTTTTTTTTTGGTCCGCTCAGAAATAATCAAATGAATTTGAGAGTTTCAAATGGGTGGAAGATTAATGCCTTAGACAGGGGTTTTTTTAAACCCCTTTGCGCCTTTCGCTTCAAAAAAAGGAACCTGAAATCGAATCTGCCCACGAGTCGGACTGCACCCCTTTACTCTCTGTGGCCATTCAACGACGAGCCCCGCCCCCTTCCGGGCAGGGAAGACGAATCGCCAAGCCGGAGGATTGTCAAAACTACCGTAACATAGATCTGCGGAATGTTAAACAGATGCGTGCTGTTGTATTGAGAGTTTCCAAAGGTTTTTTTTAAGGGGGCTGGATGCAGTATAGATCCAAAGAAATTAGAAAGGACAAAAAATCTACAAATATTTACGTTTATTTAATGCAAAATAAGCAAAAGGAGATGTCTGCTTATGAAATTGCTCAGGAAAAGGCACCCAAGCTGGTTTATATTTGCAATCACACAATTGCAAATCATAGAATAGAAAGAATTAAAAATGTAGAATAGAATAGAATAGAAATATGGAATAGAACAGAATAGGACAGAACTAGGACTAGAAATAGAATAGGGGCCAATGAGTCACACAATAGCCATGCCCTCACCCAAGTGGCAGTTGGAACAGAGTTCTTTTCAGGTGGGGAGGGAGAGTAGAACGTTTAACTGCTTAGCATCAGAGTGTGTTATAATACAATAAGAAAAACTAATGATTTTGAAAAATCCTTTCTTAGCGAGCATCTAGAAGCCAAGAGGAACATACATGCCAAATTTCAAGTTTGTAGGCTTTAAGGTTTTGGATATTTCGTGATGATGCATGAGTGGGATTTTGCAGATGGATGGATGGATGGATGGATGGATGGATGGATGGATGGATGGATGGATGGATGGATGGATGGATGGATGGATGGATGGATAGATAGATAGATAGATAGATAGATAGATAGATAGATAGATAGATAGATAGATAGATAGATAGATAGATAGATAGATAGATAGATAGATAGATTAGATAGATAGATAGATAGATAGATAGATAGATAGATAGATTAGATAGATAGATAGATAGATAGATAGAGATAGATAGATAGATAGATAGATAGATAGATAGATAGATAGATAGATAGATAGATAGATAGATAGATGATAGATAGATTTATCGCATTTTAAAAGACTCTTCTCCTTCCTTTAGGAAAATAATAAATATTCCAGAGAAAAGAGACTCTGGAAAAGGAAGTGGTCTCTTTTAAGGGTGGTTTTGTTCCATTTAGAAAAATAAACTGAGACAGGGAGTTCCACTGGCTAACCGCAATTTTTTATTTCGTTTGCAACTCTTCTGCTCATCTATTGAAGGAAAACAACATCAACCCACAACACAGAAGCCTCAAACACCCTTTGTGTGAAGCGCTGAATGGCATCACAGGTTGGAAAGAACAACAGAAGGGATCTCTGAGCTCATCCAGTCTAACCCCTTGCTCAAGTAGATCCTCAACCATGGCTGTCCAAAACTTTCAAAACCCTGGAAATCTCCTCCAAACAGCAGCTGCTTCCCGTTTCTCTTCTTTCAGAATTAAGAAAGTTCTCCAGATGTGGCCAACTGCAGCTGGCCAGTGAAGGATGCTGGGAATCGGAGTTCGTCAACAGGGCCAGAGCGCAGCCATGCAGAGATGGATGAAGTCCACTTTCCCATGAACTGCTGGGCAATGACAGCCACATCTGGAAAACGACCCGAAACGGGTCAGCTGCAGACCTTCTCCGCGAGATCCAACAGGGTCCCCTTCCATTTCCCCTCCACGAGGAGGAGGGAAGTCCGGTTTTCCAAAACTGGCGAATCCTTGAAGGAGGATTTCTGGAAGACGACGCTGCCTTCCTTTACTGTCAAGCCGTGCGCCCGGCATAAGTCAGCGGCTTCTTCCGGGGTGTCGAAAGCCAGCAGGTGGCTCAGCTGGGCCAGGGGGTACCGGCAGTTTTTGGCATTGAAGCCATGGCTAAACGTGAGCAATGCCAAGCGTCGGGTTTTGGCCACGTGGGGATGGAGGGCGCAGCTGGGGAGGTAAGGGAGCTGCCGGGCCAGGCGGAAGAAACGGGCAAAATCGCGTTCCAGGAAAGCCCAGTGGATGGCCAGGGCAGCCTTGAGTTCGGGAGACGCCCGGATATCGTCGGGCAGCTGGAGGATCTGCCAGAGGGCATCTGGGGAGCCTGCGGGTGGAGGGAAGGAACAAAGATCAGACAAAATTTAAAGAAAAAAGCACAGTAACTCGGCTTAAGGCCACCGTGGAGCTCAACATTTCTGTTGTTAAGCGAGACATTTGTCTTTGAAATGCATGCAAATTTTCTATTTCCTCTTCTATTTTCTTCTTTTCTATTTTCTTCCATCCGTGGGGTAAACAAGCTTCACCTCCCAAACAGGCAGTTCCAAGGGCAACCCCATTTTTCTGGCCATTTTCCCTCCCTCCCGATCCAACTCTTATTCTGTAAGCAGCTCCTGTTGAACAGGGGGCTGGACTAGAAGACCTCCAAGGTCCCTTCCAGCTCTGTTATTCTTTCTATTTCTCCAACTACACCTTAGGTTATTCTGTAAGGCTTTCCTGCTTGAGGAAAGGGGGTTGGACCACTAGATGACCTCCAAGGTCCCTTCCAACTCTGTTATTCTGTAAGGCTCTCCTGCTTGAACAAAGGGGGCTGGACTAGAAGACCTCCAAGGTCCCTTCCAACTCTGTTATTCTGTAAGGCTCTCCTGCTTGAACAAAGGGGGCTGGACTAGAAGACCTCCAAGGTCCCTTCCAACTCTGTTATTCTGTAAGGCTCTCCTGCTTGAACAAAGGGGGCTGGACTAGAAGACCTCCAAGGTCCCTTCCAACTCTGTTATTCTGTAAGGCTCTCCTGCTTGAGCAAAGGGGGCTGGACTAGAAGACCTCCAAGGTCCCTTCCAACTCTGTTATTCTGTAAAGATCTCCTGCTTGAGCAAAGGGGGCTGGACTATATGACCTCCAAGGTCCCTTCCAGTCTGTTATTCTCTAAGGGTCTCCTGCTTGAGCAAAGGGGGCTGGACTAGAAGACCTCCAAGGCCCCTTCCAACTCTGTTATTCTGGAAGGCTCTCCTGCTTGAACAAAGGGGGCTGGACTAGAAGACCTCCAAGGTCCCTTCCAACTCTGTTATTCTGTAAGGCTCTCCTGCTTGAGCAAAGGGGGCTGGACTAGAAGACCTCCAAGGTCCCTTCCAACTCTGTTATTCTGTAAAGATCTCCTGCTTGAGCAAAGGGGGCTGGACTATATGACCTCCAAGGTCCCTTCCAGTCTGTTATTCTCTAAGGGTCTCCTGCTTGAGCAAAGGGGGCTGGACTAGAAGACCTCCAAGGTCCCTTCCAACTCTGTTATTCTGTAAGGCTCTCCTGCTTGAGCAAAGGGGGCTGGACTAGATGACCTCCAAGATCCCTTCCAGCTCTGTTATTCTGAAGGCTCTCCTGCTTGAGCAAAGGGGGCTGGACTAGAAGACCTCCAAGGTCCCTTCCAGCTCTGTTATTCTGAAGGCTCTCCTGCTTGAGCAAAGGGGCTGGACTAGAAGACCTCCAAGGTCCCTTCCAGCTCTGTTATTCTGTAAGGCTCTCCTGCTTGAGCAAAGGGGCTGGACTAGAAGACCTCCAAGGTCCCTTCCAGCTCTGTTATTCTGTAAGGCTCTCCTGCTTGAGCAAAGGGGCTGGACTAGAAGACCTCCAAGGTCCCTTCCAACTCTGTTATTCTGTAAGGGTCTCCTGCTTGAGCAAAGGGGCTGGACTAGAAGACCTCCAAGGTCCCTTCCAACTCTGTTATTCTGTAAGGCTCTCCTGCTTGAGCAAAGGGGCTGGACTAGAAGACCTCCAAGGTCCCTTCCAGCTCTGTTCATCCCTTAAGTACTTCCCCCCCCCCTCTCCCGACACCCCCGGCGGCTCACCCAGGTGGTAGAGCAGGAAGAGCGCCTGGAAGCGGGGCTGGGCCGGGTGGGCGCAGCTGGGCCGGCGGTAGGATCGGCGCAAGGCGGCGAAGGTCTCTCGGAGCTGCCCGTCGTGCAGGTGGGCGTCGAAGCGGCCGGGCGGCTGGTGGCAAAGCCGGGCGCCGGCGTGGAGCTGGTAGAGCAGGGCGCGCTCCAGCAGGGCGGCGCAGGGGGCGGCCGGCGGGCGCTGCAGGGCCACGTCCAGCCGGATCGCGCGCAGCCGGTCGGCCACGAAGGCGCAGCGCTCGGCCGGGGAGACCCCGTCGCCTTCGGCCGCCCCGACGCCCAGCAGGTGCCGCACCGTGGCCAGCAGCACCGGCGGCGGGCGGAGGTCGGCGGCCCGCGGGGGAGCCTGGCCGGCCGCCGGGCGGGAGAACTCCTTCACCGCCCGCGCGGGATCCGGCTGCCCGTCGGCGCCCAGCTCCAGCCGGTGCAGCCGCTTCTGGCGCCGCCGCCGGGAGAACTCCCCCGCCGGGCACATCGCCTTGCAGAGAGCCGGTCGAGGGGCGCCGTCCGTCTCCTCCGCGCTCATGGCCCGGAAGCCCCCGCGCGGGGGAAGCAGGCGGGCCTCGGCGGGGCTTTGCCCTGCCTTCGCGGAGGCTGGTTCTCCGCCCTGCGCCCGCGGGCGCCCGCTTGCAAAAGGGAAGGGAGCCCGGGGAAGTTTTTTTTTCTCCTCCCCCCTCCCCCTCCCATTTCAGTGCCTTCATCAATCGATATATCGATAATAAGGGAGATCAGTAGATGGGGAAGTGAAAGTTAGACCCTTTCATACTATTTTTATTTTATTCATTTTATTCATTTATTTTATTTTAATTATTTTGTGTATTTTATTCATTTTATTCATTTATTTTATTTATTTTATTTATTTTATTTATTTTATTTATTTTATTTATTTATTCATTTTATTCATTTATTTCATTTTATTTATTTTGTTTATTTTGTTTATTTTATTCATTTTATTTTATACATTTTATTTTATTTATTTATTCATTTTATTCATTTATTTTATTCATTTTATTCATTTATTTTATTTATTTTATTCATTTTATATATTTTGTTTTGTTTATTTTATTCATTTTATTTATTCATTTGGTTTATTTTATTGTATTTATCTTACTTATTTTTAATTTTTATTTATTTAAAACCATTTTTTTATTTGTTTATTTTTGTTTATTTTTACTTATTTATCATGATTATTATTTGTTATTTTTCTATTTATTATGATTAGTTTTTATTTCCCACCCCCCCTTTCTTTTCCTTTCTTCTTTTCTCATAATTACTTGCGTTTTATTCTTTGTACTATATATGTTGTTTGTATTTGTTGTCATGGATTGCACCGGTGAGGCTAAAACCAATTTTGTTTTATTTATTTTGTACAATGCTATCTATCTATCTATCTATCTATCTATCTATCTATCTATCTATCTATCTATCTATCTATCTATCTATCTATCTATCATCTCTCTCTCCTATCTATCATCCATCTATCTATATCATCTCTATCATCCATCCATCCATCTACCTATCTATCTATCTATCTATCTATCTATCTATCTATCATCTCTCTCTCTCCTATCTATCTTTATCTATCATCTCTCTCTCCTATCTATCTATCATCTCTCTCTCCTATCTATCTATCATCTCTCTCTCCTATTTATCTATCATCTCTCTCCTATCTATCATCCATCCATCTATGTATCTATCTATCTATCTATCTATCTATCTATCTATCTATCTATCTATCTATCTATCTATCTATCTATCTATCTATCTATCATCTCTCTCTCCTATCTATCTTTATCTATCACCTCTCTCCTATCATCTATCTAACTCTCTCCCTCTCTCTCCTATCTATCATCTATCTATATCATCTCTCTATCATCCATCCATCCATCCATCCATCCATCTATCTACCTATCTATCATCTCTCTCTCTCCTATTTATCTTTATCTATCATCTCTCTCTCCTATCTATCTATCTATCTATCTATCTATCTATCTATCTATCTATCTATCTATCTATCTATCATCTCTCTCTCCTATCTATCTTTATCTATCATCTCTCTCCTATCTATCATCTATCTAACTCTCTCTCTCTCTCTCCTATCTATCATCTATCTATCTATCTATCTATCTATATCATGTCTATCATCCATCCATCCATCCATCCATCTATCTATCTACCTTATCTATCATCTCTCTCTCTCCTATCTATCTTTATCTATCATCTCTCTCTCCTATCTATCTATCATCTCTCTTCTATCTATCTATCTATCTATCTATCTATCTATCTATCTATCATCTATCTATCTATCTATCTATCTATCTATTTATCTCTCTCTCTCTCTCCTATCTATCCATCATCTCTCTCTCTCCTATCTATCTTTATCTATCATCTCTCTCCTATCTATCATCTATCTATCTATCTATCTATCTATCTATCTATCTATCTATCTATCTATCCATCATCTCTCTCCTATCTATCTTTATCTATCATCTCTCTCCTATCTATCATCTATCTATCTATCATGGGAGTTTTTGTAGACGTGGTATGGTATGTATTAACTACAAACCATTTTGTTTTAAATCTGATTTATTGTGCTTTTTGTTATCTGAGGTTGTTTGTTTGTTTTTGTAGAATCTGGGTTTATTTGACCCTGAAATCTTGGATTAATGTAAGCAGTGCTTGAGTACCAGAGCAAAGCTTTTATCGGTCTCAACCCACCAAACAACATTCCCACCGAGGATCCGCTCCAAAACTTCCTAACCTAGCCAGTCCTCGGCTTACGACCACAACGGAATCCCAAAGTGCTGTTGCTCCGCGAGGCAGTTGCTAAGTGAGTTTTGCCCCCTGTTACGACCTTCCTTGCCACAGTGGTTAAGTGAATCTCCGTCCTTCTTAAATTAGTCGCACGGCTGTGAAGTGAATTCTGGCTTTCCCCTTTGGTCAGGTCGTAGAAGGGGATCAGGTGAGCCCCGGAGGATGCGACCGTCATAAATATGAGTCAAAATTTGATCACATCGCTGGGAAGGCTGCAACATTATATGTGAAAAGTCATGTCACTTTATTTTTCAACGCCGTTACATGATCACGAAAAGAAGTTGGAGTACAGGTGTATTTTATTTATGTCCCTACGTATGTTTCTGCTTTTACAGGACAAAAATGGTGGTTTTCTTAATTCCATATCCAGAGGGATACAATCAAGAACTAATACCACTCTGTAAAGCCTTAGTAAGGCCACACCTAGAGTCCTGCATCCAGTTTTGGTCCCCACACTATAAAAAAGAGGATGAGACTCTGGAAAGAGGGCAGAGAAGAACAACCAGGAGGATGAGGGGACTGGAGGCTCAAACAGACGATGGACGGTTGCAGGAACTGGGCTTGGTTTCTCTAGGGAAGAGAAGGACCAGGGGAGACAGGAGAGCATCTTCCATTATTTGAGGGGCTGCCCCAGAGAGGAGGAAGGGGCTCAAGCTCTTCTCCAAAGCCCCTTTGAAGGCCCGAGAAGGAAGAATGGATGGAAACTGACCAAGGAGAGATTCAACCTGGGAATAAGGAGGAATTTCCTGACAGGGAGAAAAATCAACCCATGGAACAGAAGTTGCCTTCGGAAGTTGTGGGAGCTTCATCCCTGGAGGCTTTCAAGAAGAGACCGGACTGCTATCTGTCAGGAATGCTGTAGGGTTTCCTGCTTGGGCAGGGGTGAGGGTTGGACTAGATGACCTCCAAGGTCCCTTCCAACTCCATTATTCTATTGTAAAGAAGTTGTGGGAGCTTCATCCCTGGAGGCTTTCAAGAAGAGACTGGACTGCCACCTGGTCAGAAATGGTATAGGGTCTCCTGCTTGGATGGGGGCTGGACTAGATGACCTACAAGGTCCCTTCCAACTCTGTTATTCTATTGTACAGAAGTTGTGGGAGCTTCATCCCTGGAGGCTTTCAAGAATAGACTGGACTGCCCTCTGTCAGAAATGGTGTAGGGTCTCCTGCTTGGGCGGAGGGATTGGACTAGATGACCTCCAAGGTCCCTTCCATCTCTGTTGTTCTGTTGTTATTCTGTTATTCAGTCAGCTTCATCACTGGAGGCCTTCAAGAAGAGACTGGACTGCCCTCTGTCAGAAATGGTGTAGGATCTCCTGCTTTGGGGGAGGGTTAAACTAGATGACCTCCAAGGTCCCTCCCAACGTTGTTAATCTGTTAAATTTATACTTATAGTTTCAAGTGAGCAAACACACAGCGGTTAAAAGGTTAATAAACAGTTTATTTGCATTTTACAAGATCGGTTTCCATACATTCTCAATTAATTTGCCATTAAAGTGCTGAAAAATAGTTTTCTTTGTATTCGCTTTGTTTTATAATCAAGGTACAGTTAATGACAAAAAGCTAACAACTTTTGCATCTGTCGGGAGGAATTAATGACAAAAATAGTTGTTCCTCAACTAAGAGGACTTTTCTTTTCTTTTATAAAAATAAGAAATATTCAGAAGCAACCAAGAGGGCATCGTGAGGATTTTTGGCTTGAATTGTTTTGCAACAGCCATGTGTTTTTTTTTGAACAACAAATAAATTACATGTGGATTTTTGGTTGCAATTGGTTCAGTCGTTTTTATCAAACAAATGAAAAAGTCATTTTGTTGCAAAGAAGGCCCAGATTTGACACCTCTTACTTGCTTCTGCATATGTGCAGTGTCTCATAGATCCATAATTTTAAAGGATAAAACATTTTAGCCCCCTGCAGGTAAAAGCAAAAAAATAAAATAAACCCCTAGTAGTTAAAATGAACACGTTTTCATGGATCAACACTGAAGATACTCAGTGAATTGAAATATATATATAATATATCTCAATCAAAGCTTGCTTAGGTAAACATAAAAGCTCTGGTAGCATACGAAGCACAATCTTATGCCCGAGCAGAAGAGAAAAATCATCCCAAATATTCCCCTCACAATAAACTGTACATCTATCTTCCTTATGGCACAGCTTTAAATATCACATAATCCAGGCTTTTCAAAATCCATCACTTCTCCGTCTGCACAAAATTTACCCCTTTGCTGATTTTGTGTCTCTGGGGAGGGGGGGTTAGATTGAATTCAAACTGATACAGCCGAGAGACCCCGCTGGTGTTTATTTTTAAGGCATTGGCTGCTATTTTTTAAAAAAAGTTTTTAAAAAAACTTTCTTTTTTGAAAAAAGTTTCTTTTAAAAAAAAGCTTCTTTAAAAAAGTTTTTGTTTTTTTAAATAAAGTTTTATTTTTAAAAAGTTTTTATTTTTTTAAAAACTTTCTTTTAAAAAAACTTTCTTTTTAAAAAACTCTTTTTAAAAAAAAGGTTTTTCTTTTTTAAAAAAAGGTTTTTCTTTTAAAAAAAAGGTTTTTTAAAAAAAGAAAAACCTTTTTTAAAAAGTTTCTTTTTTGAAAAAAGTTTCTTTTAAAAAAAATTTCTTTAAAAAAGTTTTTCTTTTTTTAAATAAAGTTTTATTTAAAAAAGTTTTTCTTTTTTAAAAAACTTTTTCTTTTAAAAAAACTTTCTTTTTAAAAAACTTTCTTTTTAAAAAAAGGTTTTTCTTTTTTTAAAAAAAGGTTTTTCTTTTTTTTAAAGTTTTTTAAAAAAAAGAAAAACCTTTTTAAAAAGTTTTTATTTTAAAAAACTATTTTTTAAAAAAACTTTATTTTTAAAAAAACTTTATTTTTAAAAAACCTTTTTCTTTTAAAAAAACTTTTAAAAAGTTTTTCTTTTTTAAAAAAAGTTTTTCTTTTAAAAAAAAGGTTTTTCTTTTAAAAAAAAGGTTTTTCTTATTTTTAAAAAAGGTTTTTCTTTTTAAAAAAAAGTTTTTTAAAAACGTTTTTCTTTTAAATAAGTTTTTCTTTTTTTAAATAGTTTTCCTTTAAAAAAAAACAAACTTTTAAAGACGGATTATTCTCAGTGCAACTCCGCCAAAGACCACTGTGGGAAGAATTTAGAGGAGATATTCACGATGCCAGCCAAAGGGTCAGAAATTTATGGCGGGCTCCACGATGCCGTGCGTAATGGAGTCGCCGTGAAAATCGTGCCGATGATGCATTAAAATTGCTCGCCATCTGCCCTAGACGACCGCGGACGCCCCCTGCTGTATCAGTTTGGAATTGACGTAGATCTCTGGAAGATAGAAATCTTTTGGAGTGGAACTTGCCCCTATTCACAGTAAAACAGGAATCACGTTGCTCTCAAAACCCAACTATATCACGGTCGATCACCTGTTTCATTGCAAAATATTTGAAGCTGGAAGGGGAGAAAAATATATATATACAGAGGGAGAAGGAGAGCGCGATGGGGGCGAGAGGGACTTTATGTACAGGAAGGGGCGTTATATACACGAGCGTTTTCCTGGACTACTCTTTCTTTTTCGCCACCGTCAATTCCACCACCGGCACTCGGAAGCCGGCTTTCGTCCCGCTATCGTTACTGGAGGACGAGGAGAGCCGCGATTTTTTGGACTCGAGGGAGGCGCCGCTGCCTTGGGTTCTCCCTGCCTCGTCGTCGCTTCCCGTGACCTCGTACGACCCTTTGCTTTTTGACCCGATCCCGCCAAATGTGCCAAATTTGAGCTTGGCATGCTTGCCTTTGTCTCCTTCGTGCTCCAGCGTGCCGGTCGGGGTGGAGTGCGAGGAGTGCTCGTCACTAAAGGAGGACGACCGGTGGCGGGACTTTTTGGTCTTGAAGAAGGAGAACATTCCTTTGGGCGAGACGGCGGCTTCCCCTACTTCCACCTCACCTTCTAAGGACCCTAAACTTGCTTTGAGCTCTCCTTCAACCCCGGCTCCAGATGTTGAGACTTCTGGAGAGCCCACACTTCCCTTGACTTTGGGTTTGGAGAAGGCAAACTTTGGCATTTTGATTTTAGATTTCTTCAGTTTCAGATCAGGTTCTTCCAACTCAACGGTTCCTGCCTCAACGTGGAGACTTGCTTGGGGCGGGTGGGGAAACTCGACGTCGACCCCGACTTCCCTCCCCACCGGTTCCTGCCCTGCCACTACAAATTTCGGGATTTTCATTTTAGGGAAGGACACCTTCCCAGTTGAACATTCTACATGGCCTTGTGGAGCCTCCATCCCAAGAGAAGGACCTTTGAGACCTAATTTGGGACCGCTGAGATCACCCCCTATCTTTGGTCCAGAAAAGCGAAGGTCCCCTGTCCCTTTGGCGCCCACGGGTAGCTCCGGCGCTTTGGCCTTGGGCCTTTTCAGATTGACATCAAAGTCTGGCCCAGAAACCTTTGGACCTGAGACATTGAGGGAAGGTCCTCTCAGACAGATATCTGGGGTCCCAGTGTCCAAGTCGAGGCCAGAAATCTTCATGCCTGGCATTTCCAGTCCACCGTGTTGACCTTTCAAGTCGGTAGCAAACTGGGCGTCTCCTTTCAAACTTGGTCCTTTCATGTTCAAATCAAAGTCAACTTCAGGTCCTTTGATCTGTGGTCCTGAAATGCCGCCCCCTTCACCAGCGATGGCAAACTGCGGAAGTTTCATGCAGGGAAGTTTCACTCCGCCTCCAGAGCCTTCCACCTGGGGGGACGTCATGCTACCAGAAATGCCGAGATCTCCTTTGATCTTTGGTCCTTTCAGATTGATGTCCATATCGGGTCCAGAGAGGCCTCCTTTTGACGTCATCTTCACTTTCGGGCCTCTCATGTCAACATCTGGAGCTGTTAGGTGGACATCCAGACCCGAAGGCTTTTGCATCTGAAATTTCCCTTCAAATCCACCGACACCAACATCTGGCAGGCCCACGTCCATCTTCGGAGCTTTAATCTCACCAGAAAAACCCAGGTCTTTCCCGAGCTTTGGTCCTCTCAGGCTCATGTCCATGTCAGGAATGCTTGCCTCTCCTCCAATTCCTGGGGAAGAGACGTCAAGGTGTGCAGAGGGCAACTGTCCTTGAATGTCGATGTCTGGCCCTTCCAGGTTGACTCCGGGCTTCCCAAATTTTGGCAAGCTGAACTTGGGGAATTTCAGCTTCCCTCCTGGGCCTTGGATCTCAGCACTTGGGAGATCGACATCACCTTTCAGCTTTGGTCCTTTCAAATGAACATCGACACCGGGGGCAGACATGGAAGGTGAGGTAACATCCACGGAGGGTATGTTGACCGATGGACCTTTCAGGTTGATGTCAGGAGTGGCGAGGTTGATCTCAGCGCTGGGGATTCCCACACCTCCTTCCAATTTGGGACCTGTCAAGCCAATGCTTTCACCCGAGAGCTTGAACTCGGGGCCCTTAAGACCGAGATCGGGACCTCCGATGTTGACGCTTCCACTGGGAACGGAAGCTTCAAGACTAGGCGACTTCAGACTGGGTGACGTCAAATCTATTCCCGGCATCTTGACCTCTCCTTCCACCTTAGGCATAGAAGCGTCGGCCTTGAACATGGGCGATTTGATATCAAACTCAACGTCGGGAAACGAGAGTTTTCCAAACACAGGTTTCTTTCCCTTGGGGGATTTGATGTTGGCATCTGCTTTGAGGGATGCTTCTGGGACCGAGAGGCTTCCTTCCAAATCTGGCGATTTCATATTGGCGTCCATTTCTCCACTCACATCAAAACCACCCTTCTTGCCTTTGACTTTGCCGCCACTCATGTGGATTTTGGGCATTTTGAATTTGCTTTTCTTCCCTTTGGCGGAAATGCCAACATCTGGCGACTCGACGTTCAGCTCAGCTTCTGGAAGAGACATGTCCAAAGTGGGGGACTTCACATCAGCCTTGGGGCTCTTTGCTCCAAACCCGAATTTTGGCATCTTAAATTTGGGGAGTTTCACATTGCCCTCTGGCCCTTCAACGTTCATATCCGGACATTCCAAGTCTATCTCTGGACTTTTCGCTTCAATTCCTGGTCCTTGGATGGCCATTCCTGGAACGGAGACATCCACATCCCCCTTCACCTTGGGACCTTTCAGATTTAAGTCAATTTCTGGCATGGAGATCTGAGGGGTTTTGAAATGCATCTCTGGCATCTTCACCCCAGGGCCCTTCCATTGTCCTTCTGGCCCTTTGATGTCCAAACCTGGAGCTGCGATTTTCACATCGGCACTGGGTACTTTCAACTCTCCTTCGGGCAGGTTGACGTCCAATTGAGGTCCTTCTCCTTTGAACTCGGGGATGCCAAATTTAGGAAGCTTCATCTTGGGTAATTTTACTTTTCCATCCGGACCCTGGATATCAACAGTGGGAGCTGATATGTCAATTTCAGGACCTTTGAAATCTCCTCCAAGTTTTGGTCCACTGATATCCCCTTTCAGACCAAGCTGTACGTCAGGCATGGAGATCTGAGGGCCTTTCATCTGCATTTCAGGCATCTTAACTTTGGGGCCCTTCCAACTTCCTTCAGGACCTCCAACATCGATGTCTAGTTTGGGACCTCTGATGTCAACATCAGGAGCCTTCAGGTCAGCCTCCAACGTAGGCACAGAAACATCCATATCTCCTTTCATTTTGGGACCTTTGAGGTTCAAATCGAAGTCTGGCATGGAGATCTTGGGAGCTTTGATGTTCATTTCTGGCATCTTAAACTTGGGACCTTTGAGTTTTCCCTCGGGACATTGCAAATCCACATCAGGTACGGAGACATCCAGTTGAGGGCCCTTGATATCAAGATCTGGCCCCTTCAAATCAGCATCTAAGTTGGGAGCAGATACTTCCAGATCGACATCTCCTTTCAGTTTAGGACCTCTGAGGTTGAAGTCCACATCTGGCATGGCAATTTTGGGGGCCTTGATGTTAAATCCAGGCATCTGAAATTTAGGGCCTTTCATTTTGCCTTCAGGTCCTCCAATATCAACGTCAGGAGGATCTATCTGAGGAACATTAATGTCTATTTCTGGACCTTTCAGGTCACCTTCAATCCTTGGCACAGATACATCCACATCTCCTTTCACCTTGGGACCTTTCAAGTTCAAATCAGGCAGAGAAAATTTAGGGGCCTTAAAATGCATCTCCGGCATCTTAAATTTGGATCCTTTCAACTTCCCTTCAGGTCCTTCAAGATCAACATCTGGAACATCCACGTCTACCTTGGGCCCTTTAATGTCAATGTTAGGACCCTTCAGACCACCTTCCAAGCTCGGTACGGAGACATCAACATCTCCCTTCACTTTTGGACCTTTGAGATTCAAGTCAAAGTCTGGCATGGAGATTTTGGGAGCTTTGATGTTCATTTCGGGCATCTTAAACTTGGGACTTTTCCACTTTCCTTCAGGACCTTCAATTTCTACATCTGGTGCATCAATGTCCAATCGGGGACCTTTGATATCCACACCTGGACCTTCCAGCTTTGGAACGGAAACATCCACATCTCCCTTCAGCTTTGGACCTTTGAGGTTCAGATCAATGTCAGGCATTGAGATCTTTGGGGTCTTGAAGTGCATCTCTGGCATCTTAAATTTGGGCCCTTTCACTTTTCCTTCTGGGCCTTCAATGTCCAAACATGGAGCTTCAAGTTCAACTTTTGGGACAGAAAGATCAAGATCTCCTTTGGGGAGGCTTACGTCCACCTCTGGCCCTTCCCCTTTGAAGCCGGGCATTCCGAATTTGGGCATCTTGAATTTGGGCATCTTCAACTTTCCTTCTGGTCCATGAAGTTCAACATCAGGTGCATCAATGTCCACTTTGGGACCTTTGATATCCACATCTGGCCCTTTTAGGTCACCTTCCAGTTTGGGAACAGACACATCCACATCTCCCTTCAACTTTGGACCTTTGAGGTTCAGATCAATGTCGGGCATTGAGATCTTTGGAGACTTGAAGTGCATTTCAGGCATCTTAAATTTGGATCCTTTCACTTTTCCCTCTGGGCCTTGAATGTCCATACATGGTGCTTCCAGTTCAACCTTGGGGACAGAAATATCAAGGTCTGCTTTTGGGAGGCTTACATCCACATCTGGGCCTTCCCCTTTGAAGCTGGGGATGCCAAACTTGGGCATCTTGAACTTGGGCATTTTGAGTTTTCCTTCTGGACCATGTAGGTCAACATCTGGAGCATCAATATCTAGCTTTGGACCTTTGATGTCAATTTCTGGGCCTCTCAAATCACCCTCTGGAACTGAGACATCCAGGTCTCCTTTCAGTTTGGGAGCTTTTAGGTTTAAATCCACATCTGGCATGGACATTTTAGGAGTCTTAAAATGCATCTCTGGCATCTTGAATTTAGGTCCTTTCCACTTCCCTTCTGGGCCTTCAAGATCAACATCTGGAACATCCACGTCTAGCTTGGGCCCTTTGATGTCAATGTTGGGGCCCTTCAGATCACCTTCCAAGCTCGGGACAGAGACATCCACATCTCCTTTTACTTTTGGACCTTTGAGGTTCAAGTCAAAGTCTGGCATGGAGATTTTGGGAGCTTTGATGTTCATTTCGGGCATCTTAAATTTGGGAGTTTTCCACTTCCCTTCGGGACCTTCAAATTCTACATCGGGTGCATCGATGTCTAATTTGGGACCCTTGATATCCACATCAGGACCTTCCAGCTTGGGAACGGAAACATCAACATCTCCCTTCAGCTTTGGACCTTTGAGGTTCAGATCAATGTCAGGCATTGAGATCTTTGGGGTCTTGAAGTGCATCTCAGGCATCTTGAATTTGGGCCCTTTCACTTTTCCTTCTGGGCCTTCAATGTCCAAATCTGGTCCTTCAAGTTCCACTTTTGGACCAGAAAGATCAAGATCTCCTTTAGGGAGGCTTGCGTCTATACCTGGACCTTCTCCTTTGAAGCCAGGCATGCCGAATTTGGGCATCTTGAATTTGGGCATCTTCAGTTTTCCTTCTGGTCCATGTAGGTCAACATCTGGGACATCAACATCCAGCTTTGGACCTTTGATGTCAATTTCTGGACCTCTAAGGTCTCCTTGCAGTCCTGGGGTAGAGACATCCAAATCTCCCTTCAGTTTAGGTCCCTTCAGGTTGAAATCCACATCTGGCATTGAGATTTTAGGTGCCTTGATGTTCATGTCTGGCATCTTAAATTTGGGTCCTTTCCACTTCCCTTCAGGTCCTTCAAGATCAACATCTGGAACATCCACATCTAGCTTGGGCCCTTTGATGTCAATGTCGGGGCCCTTCAAATCACCTTCCAATGTTGGTAAGGTCACATCTGCATCTCCTTTAAATTTGGGCCCTTTCAGGTTTAAGTCAAAATCTGGCATGGAAATTTTGGGAGCCTTAAAATGCATGTCAGGCATCTTAAATTTGGGCCCTTTCAGTTTTCCTTCTGGGCCTTCTAGGTCAGGAGTTTCAATGTCCAGTTTGGGACCCGACAGGTCAAGATCAGCTTTGGGAAGGTTGACGTCCACATCAGGAGCTTCTGCTTTGATGCCTGGGATTCCAAATTTGGGCATTTTAAACTTTGGCATTTTGAGTTTGCCTTCAGGGCCATGAAGATCAATTTCTGGTGTTCCAACCTCCATCTTTGGGCCTTTGACGTCAATTTCAGGGGCTTTCAAATCTCCTTCCAAGCTCGGTACAGAAACATTCAGGTCTCCCTTTAATTTAGACCCTTTCAAGTTTAATTCCACATCGGGCATGAAGGCCTTAGGGGAGGAAATGGTCAATGATGGCATTTTAAATTTAGGACCTTTTGCTTTTCCTTGGATATCCACCTCTGGACCCTGAACACCCACTTTTGGTCCGGAGACATCAACATCTGGTTTCTTAACCTTCACATCAACTTCAGGTGTGTGAACTTTGGGGCCAGAAAAATTGAACTTGGGAAGTTTAAATCTTGATTTCTTTGGTTTTGCTTCAATGTCTACTTTTGGTGCCTCCAATTCAACATTAGGTCCTTTCAATGCAACGTCAGGTCCTTTAAGTTCACCTCCTACATCGCCTTTGACTTTTGGGCCTTTCAAATTCAAATCAATATCTGGGATTGAGATTTTGGGGACGTTAAAATGCATTTCCGGCATCTTCATTTTGGGGCCTTTCAGTTTTCCTTCTGGGGTTTCGATTTCCAGATCAGGTGTTTCAATATCTAGTTTGGGACCAGATATATCCACTTCTCCCTTGGGTATGGTCACATCCACTGAAGGACCTTCTCCTTTAAACCCAGGCATCCCAAACTTGGGCATTTTAAATTTGGGAAGCTTGATTTTGCCCTCTGGACCATGCACGTCAACATCGGGCATGTCAATGTCCACTTTGGGGCCTTTGATGTCCACATCAGGAGCTTCAACCTTTGGCAATGAAACATCCACATCTCCTTTCACTTTCGGACCTCTGAGGTTCAAGTCAAAATCTGGCATGGAGATTTTGGGAGCTTTGATGTTCATTTCAGGCATCTGAAATTTGGGTCCTTTCCACTTCCCTTCTGGGCCTTCAAGATCAACATCTGGAACACCCACATCTAGCTTGGGCCCTTTGATGTCAATGTTGGGGCCCTTCAGATCACCTTCCAAGCTCGGGACAGAGACATCCACATCTCCTTTTGCTTTTGGACCTTTGAGGTTCAAGTCAAAGTCTGGCATGGAGATTTTGGGAGCTTTGATGTTCATTTCGGGCATCTTAAACTTGGGAGTTTTCCACTTCCCTTCGGGACCTTCAAATTCTACATCGGGTGCATCAATGTCCAATTTGGGACCCCTGATATCCACGTCTGGACCTTCCAGTTTGGGAACGGAAACATCAACATCTCCCTTCAGCTTTGGACCTTTGAGGTTCAAGTCAAAATCTGGCATTGAGATCTTTGGACCTTTGATGTGCATTTCGGGCATCTTAAATTTAGGACCTTTTACCTTTCCCTCTGGTACTTCCACATTTATATCAGGGGCATTAATATCTAATTGGGGTGCTTTAATATCGAGTTCCGGCCCCTTAACATCCCCCTCTAGCTTTGGCCCAGAAATATCCACATCTCCCTTCATTTTAGGACCTTTCAGGTTTAAGTCAAAATCTGGCATGGAAATTTTGGGAGCTTTGATGTTCATTTCAGGCATCTTAAACTTGGGACTTTTCCACTTTCCTTCTGGGCCTTCTACGTCAACCTCAGGGACATCAATACCTAGTTTGGGACCTTTGATGTCCACACTTGGGCCTTTCAAATCCCCCTCCACTGTTGGTATAGAGACATCAGCTTCTACTTTAGGCTTCCTCCAGTTCAAATCTATATCAGGCATAGAGATTTTAGGAACATTAAAATGCATTTCAGGCATCCTAAACCTAGGACCTTTAAGTTTTCCCTCGGGGACTTCAAGGTCAACATCAGGAAGATCAACACCAACTTGGGGCCCTTTGATGTCCACATCAGGGCCTTTCAGGCCACCTTCCATCTTTGGCACAGAAACATCCACATCTCCTTTTACTTTTGGACCTTTGAGGTTCAAGTCAAAGTCCGGCATGGAGATTTTGGGAGCTTTGATGTTCATTTCAGGCATTTTAAACTTGGGACTTTTCCACTTCCCTTCTGGGCCTTCAAGATCAACATCTGGAACACCCACATCTAGCTTGGGCCCTTTGATGTCAATGTCGGGGCCCTTCAGATCACCTTCCAAGCTCGGGACAGAGACATCCACATCTCCTTTTACTTTTGGACCTTTGAGGTTCAAGTCAAAGTCTGGCATGGAGATTTTGGGAGCTTTGATGTTCATTTCGGGCATCTTAAACTTGGGACTTTTCCACTTCCCTTCAGGACCTTCAAATTCTACATCAGGTGCATCAATATCGAATTTGGGACCCTTGATATCCACATCTGGACCTTCCAGCTTGGGAACGGAAACATCAACATCTCCCTTCAGCTTTGGACCTTTGAGGTTCAGATCAATGTCAGACATTGAGATCTTTGGGGACTTGAAGTGCATTTCAGGCATCTTAAACCTGGGACCTTTCACTTTTCCTTCTGGGCCTTCAATGTCCAAATCTGGTCCTTCAAGTTCCATGTTTGGACCAGAGAGATCAAGATCTCCTTTAGGGAGGCTTACATCCACATCTGGACCTTCCCCTTTGAAGCCATGCATTCCAAACTTGGGCATCTTGAACCTAGGCATTTTTAACTTTCCTTCTGGTCCATGAAGGTCAACATCAGGTGCATCAATGTCCACTTTGGGACCTTTGATATCCACATTTGGCCCTTTTAGGCCACCTTCTAGCTTAGGAACAGACACATCTACATCTCCCTTCAACTTTGGACCTTTGAGATTCAAATCAATGTCAGGCATTGAGATCTTTGGGGTCTTGAAGTGCATCTCAGGCATCCTAAACTTGGGCCCTTTCACTTTTCCTTCTGGGCCTTCAATGTCCAAACTTGGTCCTTCAAGTTCAACTTTTGGACCAGAAAGATCAAGATCTCCTTTGGGGAGACTTACATCCACATCTGGCCCTTCCCCTTTGAAGCCAGGCATGCCAAATTTGGGCATCTTGAATTTGGGCATCTTCAACTTTCCTTCTGGTCCATGAAGTTCAACATCAGGTGCATCGATGTCCAGTTTGGGACCTTTGATATCTACATCTGGGGCTTTCAGGTCAGCTTCCAGTGTTGGGACAGAAACATCCACATCTCCCTTCAGCTTTGGACCTTTGAGATTCAAATCAAAATCTGGCATGGAAATCTTTGGAGCTTTGATGTGCATCTCAGGCATCTTAAATTTGGGCCCCTTCAATTTTCCTTCTGGGCTTTCAATGTCCAAATCTGGTCCTTCAAGTTCCACTTTTGGACCAGAAAGATCAAGATCTCCTTTAGGGAGGCTTACATCCACATCTGGACCTTCCCCCTTGAAGCTGGGCATTCCAAATTTGGGCATTTTGAATTTGGGCATCTTCAGCTTTCCTTCTGGTCCATGAAGTTCAACATTAGGTGCATCAACATCTATTTTGGGACCTTTGATATCTACATCTGGGGCTTTCAGCTCACCTTCCAGCTTTGGGACAGAAACATCCATATCTCCTTTCACTTTTGGACCTCTGAGGTTCAAGTCAAAATCTGGCATGGAGATTTTGGGAGCTTTGATGTTCATTTCAGGCATCTTAAATTTAGGACTTTTCCACTTCCCTTCGGGACCTTCAAATTCTACATCAGGTGTATCAATATCTAATTTGGGACCCTTGATATCCACATCTGGACCTTTCAGCTTTGGAACGGAAACATCAACATCTCCCTTCAGCTTTGGACCTTTGAGGTTCAGATCAATGTCAGGCATTGAGATCTTTGGGGTCTTGAAGTGCATTTCAGGCATCTTAAACCTGGGACCTTTCACTTTTCCTTCTGGGCCTTCAATGTCCAAATCTGGTCCTTCAAGTTCCACTTTTGGACCAGAAAGATCAAGATCTCCTTTAGGGGGGTTTACATCCACATCTGGACCTTCCCCTTTGAAGCCATGCATTCCAAACTTGGGCATCTTGAACCTAGGCATTTTTAACCTTCCTTCTGGTCCATGAAGGTCAACATCAGGTGCATCAATGTCCACTTTGGGACCTTTGATATCCACATCTGGCCCTTTTAGGCCACCTTCTAGCTTAGGAACAGACACATCCACATCTCCCTTCAACTTTGGACCTTTGAGGTTCAGATCAATGTCAGGCATTGAGATCTTTGGGGTCTTGAAGTGCATTTCAGGCATCTTAAACTTGGGACCTTTCACTTTTCCTTCTGGACCTTCAATGTCCAAACATGGTCCTTCAAGTTCCACTTTTGGACCAGAAAGATCAAGATCACCTTTAGGGAGGCTTACATCCACATCTGGACCTTCCCCCTTGAAGCCGGGCATTCCAAATTTAGGCATTTTGAATTTGGGCATCTTCAACTTTCCTTCTGGTCCATGAAGTCCAACATCTGGTGCATCAATGTCCACTTTGGGACCTTTGATATCTACATCTGGCCCTTTAAGGCCACCTTCTAGCTTAGGAACAGACACATCCACATCTCCCTTCATCTTTGGACCTTTCAGGTTGAAATCAACATCTGGCATGGATATCTTTGGAGCTTTGATGTGCATCTCAGGCATCTTAAATTTGGGCCCTTTCACTTTTCCTTCTGGGCCTTCAATGTCCAAACTTGGTCCTTCAAGTTCAACTTTTGGACCAGAAAGATCAAGATCTCCTTTAGGGAGGCTTACATCCACATCTGGACCTTCTCCTTTGAAGCTGGGCATTCCAAATTTGGGCATTTTGAATTTGGGCATCTTCAACTTTCCTTCTGGTCCATGAAGTTCAACATTAGGTGCATCAATGTCCATTTTGGGACCCTTGATATCCACATCTGGACCTTCCAACTTTGGAACAGAAACATCCACATCTCCCTTCAACTTTGGACTTTTGAGGTTCAGATCAACATCTGGCATGGACATTTTCGGAGCTTTGATGTGCATTTCAGGCATCTTAAACTTGGGACTTTTCCACTTCCCTTCAGGACCTTCAATTTCTACATCTGGTGCATCAATATCCAGTCTGGGACCCTTAATATCCACATCTGGACCTTCCAGCTTTGGAACAGAAACATCAACATCTCCCTTCCACTTTGGACCTTTGAGGTTCAGATCAATGTCAGGCATGGAGATCTTTGGGGTCTTGAAGTGCATCTCAGGCATCTTAAATTTAGACCCTTTCACTTTTCCTTCTGGGCCTTCAATGTCCAAACTTGGTCCTTCAAGTTCAACTTTTGGACCAGAAAGATCAAGATCACCTTTAGGGAGGCTTACATCCACATCTGGACCTTCTCCTTTGAAGCTGGGCATTCCAAATTTAGGCATTTTGAATTTGGGCATCTTCAACTTTCCTTCTGGTCCATGAAGTTCAACATTAGGTGCATCAATGTCTACTTTGGGACCCTTGATATCTACATCTGGCCCTTTAAGGCCACCTTCTAGCTTAGGAGCAGACACATCCATATCTCCCTTCAGCTTTGGACCTTTCAGGTTGAAATCAACATCTGGCATGGATATCTTTGGAGCTTTGATGTGCATCTCAGGCATCTTAAATTTGGGCCCTTTCACTTTTCCTTCTGGGCTTTCAATGTCCAAATTTGGTCCTTCAAGTTCAACTTTTGGACCAGAAAGATCGAGATCTCCTTTAGGGAGGCTTACATCCACATCTGGACCTTCCCCCTTGAAGCCGGGCATTCCAAATTTGGGCATTTTGAATTTGGGCATCTTCAACTTTCCTTCTGGTCCATGAAGTTCAACATTAGGTGCATCAACGTCCATTTTGGGACCTTTGATATCTACATCTGGGGCTTTCAGCTCACCTTCCAGCTTTGGGACAGAAACATCAACATCTCCCTTTAGTTTTGGGCCTTTGAGGTTCATATCAACATCTGGCATAGAGATCTTTGGAGCTTTGATGTGCATTTCAGGCATCTTAAATTTGGGCCCTTTCACTTTTCCTTCTGGACATTCTAAGTGAATGTCTGGTGCTTCCACATCCAGTTTAGGAGACTTTATATCAACCTGTGGTCCTTCAAGATTGCCTCCAATAGTTGGTACTGTTACATCCATCTGTCCTCTCGCTCCAGGTCCTTTGATGTTCAAGTCTACATTGGGCATAGATATCTTTGGTGCTTTGATATTTAGTTTTGGCATCTTAAATTTTGAACCTTTCAGCTTTCCTTCAGGACCTTCTATATCAAGTTCTAGAGTTTCCACATCTAACTTTGGACCTGAGATGTCAATTTCTCCCTTTGGCAAGCTTAGGTCTACATCAGGACCTTCTAGTTTTGGGTCTGAAACAGTAAAAATCGGCATCTTCAATTTTGGCATTTTTAGTTTCCCCTCACTCTGGAGATCAACATCTGGACCACTTAGCTCTACTGCAGGCCTCTTGAAATCAACACTGGGTCCCTTGAATTCTCTTTCTAATGTTGGAATAGAAACATCCACATCACCTTTCAATTTTGGACCTTTCAAATTGAAGTCAACATCTGGCATGGAGATTTTGGGTGTTTTGAAATGCATTTCAGGCATTTTAAACTTTGGACCTTTAAGTTTTCCTTCTGGGCCTTCAACGTCCACACTTGGCATATCGATATCTATTTTTGGCCCTGAAACATCCAAGTCTCCTTTAGGAAGGCTCACATTGACATCAGGGCCCTCTCCTTTCAACCCAGGTGTTCCAAATTTGGGTAGCTTCATCTTGGGCATCTTCAACTTGGCTTCTGGGCCTTCGAGTTCAACACCTGGGAGATCTATATCCAATTTTGGTGCAGCAAGATTGGGTCCTTTCAAATCTCCTTCTAGTTTTGGAACCGTGACATCCATTTCACCCTTCATCTTGGGGACTTTGAGATCTACATCTGGCATGGAGATTTTGGGAGCTTTAATATTCAGTTTGGGCATCTTGAATTTGGATCCTTTGATTTTTCCTTCAGGCCCTTCCAGCTCTACATCAGGGACATCAACATCCAGTTTAGGACCTTCAATATCAACCTGGGGTCCTTTAAGTTCACCTTCTATTTTTGGCCCAGAAATGTCTGCATTCCCTTTCCATTTTGGCCCTTTTAGATTCAAATCAACATCTGGCATTGATAACTTTGGTGCATGAATATTAAACTCAGGCATCTTAAATTTGGATCCTTTTAGTTTTCCTTCTGGGCCTTCAATGTCCAAACTTGGTCCTTCAAGTTCAACCTTTGGACCAGAGAGATCAAGATCTCCTTTAGGTAGGCTTACATCCACATCTGGACCTTCCGCTTTGAAGCTGGGTATTCCAAATTTGGGCATTTTGAATTTGGGCATCTTCAACTTTCCTTCTGGTCCATGAAGGTCAACATCTGGAGCTTCAATATCTAATTTTGGACCTTTGATATCAAATTCTGGACCTTTTATGTCACCTTCTAATTTTGGAATAGAAACATGAACATCTCCTGTGAGTTTGGGACCCTTTAGATTGAAATCAGTGTCTGGCATGGAGATTTTAGGACCTTTAACCTGCATTTCTGGCATCTTGACTTTGGGACCTTTAATTTTGCCTTCTGGTACTCCAATGTCCCATCCTGGGGCTGCAACATCTACTTTCGGACCAGAGAAGTCAAGGCTGCCCTGGGTAACACCAATGTCCACATCAGGAACTTCACCTTTCAAGCTGGGCACGCCAAATTTGGGCATTTTCAGCTTCGGTATTTTGAGTCCAGGACCATGAAGGTCAACATCTGGTGCGGCAATGTCTACTTTTGGAGCCTTGATGTCCATAGCTGGGCCTTTCAATTCTCCTTCCATTCTGGGTATGGAAACACCCATGTCCCCCTTGACTTTGGGGCCTTTCAAATTTAGGTCAATGTCTGGAATGGAGATTTGTGGAGTTTTGATATGAGGTCCTTTCAGTTGACCTGAAGGACCTTTGAGGCCAATGCCAGGAGCCGCAATGTTCACTTTGGGGCCTTTGAGGTCTATCTGTGGGCCCTTCAAGCTGCCTTCTAGTTTGGGTACAGAAACATCCAAATCCCCCTTTAATGGTGGCCCTTTCAGGCTCAGGTCGAAATCAGGAACTGAAATCTTTGGTGCCTCAATATCCAATCTTGGGGCTGCAATGTCTACCTTAGGACCTGAGATGTCAAGGCTGCCCTGGGGAAGACTGATGTCCACACCAGGAACGTCAGCTTTCACGCTGGGCATGCCAAATTTGGGCATTTTCAGCTTTGGCATTTTGAGTCCAGGGCCATGAAGGTCAACATCTGGTGCGGCAATGTCTACTTTTGGAGCCTTGATGTCCATAGCTGGGCCTTTCAGTTCTCCTTCCATTCTGGGTATGGAAACACCCATGTCCCCCTTGACTTTGGGGCCTTTCAAATTTAGGTCAATGTCTGGAATGGAGATTTGTGGAGTTTTGATATGAGGTCCTTTCAGTTGACCTGAAGGACCTTTGAGGCCAATGCCAGGAGCTGCAAAGTCCACTTTGGGGCCTTTGAGGTCTATCTGTGGGCCCTTCAAGCTGCCTTCCAGTTTGGGCACAGAAATATCCATATCACCCTTTAATGGTGGCCCTTTCAGGCTCAGGTCGAAATCAGGAACTGAAATCTTTGGTGCTTCAATATCCAATCTTGGGGCTGCAATGTCTACTTTAGGACCTGAGATGTCAAGGCTGCCCTGGGGAAGACTGATGTCCACACCAGGAACGTCAGGTTTCACGCTGGGCACGCCAAATTTGGGCATTTTCAGCTTCGGCATTTTGAGTCCAGGGCCATGAAGGTCAACATCTGGTGCGGCAACGTCTACTTTAGGAGCCTTGATGTCCACAGCTGGGCCCTTCAGTTCTCCTTCCACTCTGGGTATGGAAACGCCCATGTCCCCCTTGACTTTGGGGCCTTTCAAATTTAGGTCAATGTCTGGAATGGAGATTTGTGGAGTTTTGATATGAGGTCCTTTCAGTTGACCTGAAGGACCTTTGAGGCCAATGCCAGGAGCTGCAAAGTCCACTTTGGGGCCTTTGAGGTCTATTTGTGGGCCCTTCAAGCTGCCTTCTGCTTTGGGTACAGAAACATCCACATGACCCTTTAATGGTGGCCCTTTCAGGCTCAGGTCAACATCTGGAATGGAAACCTTTGGTGCCTCAACATGTAATCCTGGCATCTTTACTTTAGGGCCTTTAATTTTGCCTTCTGGTGCTTCAATATCCAATCTTGGGGCTGCAATGCCTACTTTAGGACCTGAGATGTCAAGGCTGCCCTGGGGAAGACTGATGTCCACACCAGGAACGTCAGCTTTCACGCTGGGCACGCCAAATTTGGGCATTTTCAGCTTCGGCATTTTGAGTCCAGGGCCATGAAGGTCAACATCTGGTGCGGCAATGTCTACTTTTGGAGCCTTGATGTCCATAGCTGGGCCTTTCAGTTCTCCTTCCATTCTGGATATGGAAACGCCCATGTCCCCCTTGACTTTGGGGCCTTTCAAATTTAGGTCAATGTCTGGAATGGAGATTTGTGGAGTTTTGATATGAGGTCCTTTCAGTTGACCTGAAGGACCTTTGAGGCCAATGCCAGGAGCTGCAAAGTCCACTTTGGGGCCTTTGAGGTCTATTTGTGGGCCCTTCAAGCTGCCTTCTGCTTTGGGTACAGAAACATTCACATCCCCCTTTAATGATGGCCCTTTCAGGCTCAGGTCAACATCTGGAATGGAAACCTTTGGTGCCTCAACATGTAATCCTGGCATCTTTACTTTAGGGCCTTTAATTTTGCCTTCTGGTGCTTCAATATCCAATCTTGGGGCTGCAATGCCTACTTTAGGACCTGAGATGTCAAGGCTGCCCTGGGGAAGACTGATGTCCACACCAGGAACGTCAGCTTTCACGCTGGGCACGCCAAATTTGGGCATTTTCAGCTTCGGCATTTTGAGTCCAGGGCCATGAAGGTCAACATCTGGTGCGGCAATGTCTACTTTTGGAGCCTTGATGTCCATAGCTGGGCCTTTCAGTTCTCCTTCCATTCTGGGTATGGAAACGCCCATGTCCCCCTTGACTTTGGGGCCTTTCAAATTTAGGTCAATGTCTGGAATGGAGATTTGTGGAGTTTTGATATGAGGTCCTTTCAGTTGACCTGAAGGACCTTTGAGGCCAATGCCAGGAGCTGCAAAGTCCACTTTGGGGCCTTTGAGGTCTATTTGTGGGCCCTTCAAGCTGCCTCCTGCTTTGGGTACAGAAACATCCACATCACCCTTTAATGGTGGCCCTTTCAGGCTCAGGTCGAAATCAGGAACTGAAATCTTTGGTGATTCAATATCCAATCTTGGGGCTGCAATGTCTACCTTAGGACCTGAGATGTCAAGGCTGCCCTGGGGAAGACTGATGTCCACACCAGGAACGTCAGCTTTCACGCTGGGCACACCAAATTTGGGCATTTTCAATTTGGGCATTTTGAGTCCAGGGCCATGAAGGTCAACATCTGGTGCGGCAATGTCTACTTTTGGAGCCTCGATTAACACAGGTGGGGTCCTCGGTGGATCTATCATTCTGGTTCTGGAAACATCCATGTCCCCCTTGACTTTGGGGCCTTTCAAATTTAGGTCAATGTCTGGAATGGAGATTTGGGGAGTTTTGATATGAGGCCCTTTCAGTTGACCAGATGTACCCTTGATTCCGATGCCAGGAGCAGCAATGTCCACTTTGGGGCCTTTGATGTCAATCTGCGGGCCCTTCAGGTCACCTTCCAGTTTGGGGACAGAAACATCCACAGCACCCTTTAATGGTGGCCCTTTTAGGTTCAAGTCAACGTCTGGCCCAGTAACTATGACTGGGGTAGTTTTCACAGAGGGCATGGAGATACATGGACCTTTGAATGGTCCACCAAGGTCAACACTGGTGCCCTCAATAGTCCTACTAGGTCCTTTCAAGCCCCCTTCCATCTTTGGCCCTGAACCTTTTCCTTTGGGACTTTTAAGATTCAAGTCAATATCTGACATAGAGATTGTGGGTGTCTGTCCACTAATCTCAATCCCTCCTTTTGGAACATTGATACCTGCTGCGGGGCCTGAAACAGAAAATTTAGGAATAGCCATGTGGGGTATTTTAAATTTGTCTTCACTCTCTTCAAATCCAATGTCTGGAGCCCCAAAATCCATCTTTGATGTCACCCCACCTTTCAAATCTAGTCCTTTTACACCCATATCCAACTTTGGTTCTGGAAAGCCTCCTGGGCCTTTGATTGTCACAGATGGGGCTGTTGCATCCAGTTGAGGAACTTCAATGTCAGCACCTGGAGATGATATTCCAAATTTGGGCAATCTCATTGCAGGGAATGTAAGATTTCCTTTGCCATCATCACCGAGGCCTGGACTTGTCATCTTGCCTTCAATGCCTGAGACAGGGACTTTTACCCCTGCGCCTTGCAGCCCTCCCAATTCCCCTTTCATTTTAGGACCTCTGATATCAAATTGCAGCCGGTCCCCTGCTTTCCCATTGATTTCAGGGCTGCTGAAATCTGCCTGACCTCTCGAGCCTATACCCTTGATGTTGGACACCTGGACATCAGTTTTCCCCACAAAGGTATCGGGAACACCTGCCTCGAATTTTTGGGAAGGCAAGTCAATAGTTGGTCCAGAATATGTCACGTCATAAAATTTCCCTCCTTCATGGGAGGTTTTTCCATAGCTGGTTCTCCCAGGTGAATCCATGTGTGGGATCTTGATGACAGTTTTCCCTGGCTCTGATTCAATTCCAACATTAGAAATCTGGGTAAGTTCATGTTTAGGAATTTTGATCTTAAACTCAGGACTGCTGATGTCAATCTCCTTGGCACCTTCACGGCCGCTAACATCGACAGTATAAGCTGTGACTCTTTTGGTGACCGTGATGGTCCTGCTTTGAGTTCCTGCATGCTCGACTTCCATGCCATCTTCGGGTTTAAGGCGAGGTTTAATTTTTGTGGTGTAAATCCGCTGGTAGTCTTCATCATCTCCACTCTGAAAGGGAAAGGAATTGTGTCATCAAACTTTCTGCTCAAATTACTGTGCTTCTACAGGCAATAACTGATCATGGTCTCTATCAAAATAACATCCTAAAATGTCTACAGTGGCAAGTCTCATCATTTCACTTCAAATATTCTTGCTAGAGTATAAAATAATAGGGTTGGAAGGGAAGGTTGGAGGTCTTCTAGTCCAACCCCCTGTTCAAGCAGGATACCCTATACTACAAATAGCTGTCCAGTCTCTTCTTGAAAACCTCTAGTGATGGAGCACCACAACTTCTGGAGGGAAGCTGTTCACTGGTCAACTGTACTCACTGTCAGGAAATTCCTCCTGAGTTCTAGGTTGGTTCTCTCCTTGATGAGTTTCCATCCATTACTTCTTATCCTGCCTTCTGGTGCTTTGGAAAAAAGGTCAACCCCCTCTTCTGTGACACCCAGGAGTGAAATTCAGCAGGTTCTGACAGGTTCTGGAGAACCGGTAGCGGAAATTTTGAGTAGTTTGGAGAACCAGCAAATACCACCTGTGGCTGGCCCCAGAGTGGGGTGGGAATGGGGAGTTTGCAGTATCCTTCCCCTGCCATGCCCACCAAGCCACGGCTACAGAACCGGTAGTAAAAAAAAATGAATTTTACCACTGGTGATACCCCTCAAGTATTGGAAGGCTGCTAGCATGTCACCCAGGCTTTCTTTACACTAGAGTAGACTCATCCAATTCCTGCAAACATTCATCATATCTTTAGCCTCCAGTCCCCTAATCAACTTTGTTACTCTTCTCTGCATTTTCTAGAGTTAGTTCAACTAGGCTTACTTCATCTGGATGTCTACATTGTACAATATCAGAACATCCAGCCAAGTGTATAGTATAGTATAGTATAGTATAGTATAGTATAGTATAGTATAGTATAGTATAGTATAGTATAGTATAGTATAGTATAGTATAGTATAGTATAATATTAAGTATAGTATACTATAGTTTAGTTTAGTATAGTATAGTATAGTTTAGTAATAGTAATAGTATAGTATTAGTATAGCATAGCATAGCATAGTATAGTATTAAGTATAGTATAATATAGTATAATATAATATAAATCAATAAAATAAAATAAAACAAATAAAATCAGGTCAAATAAAATAATAAAATAAAATAAAACAAATAAAATATTGGCAAAATAACATAATTAAAATAAAATAAATAATAAAATAAAATAAGTAAAATAAAATAAATAATAAAATAAAATAACTGAAGTCAAATCATTACATAAAACGCAATGTAATACTGGTAAAATAAAATAAATAAAATGAAGTCAAATCAAATCACATCAAATGTATCGGTAAAATAAAATAAACCAATTAAATTAAATTAAAATAAATAAAATAAAATAATAAAATAAATTGGCTGGAGATATTTAAATTGGATTTGGCATTTTTACCCACCTACGGAGCACTACCCATGGTTGTTGTTATTGTTATTTTTATTGTTGTCATTATTATTATTATTATTATTATTATTACTATTCACCAGTGTTGTTGTATTTATTTTGTACAATGACAATAAAGACTATACTACTATTATTATTTCTGTCCTATTTTCAACTCTTGGCTCCAGCTGAGGGAAACTTTTCCCTCAGGCCGGCTCTACCGGCCCTGTTTTTTCAGCTGCTGCCTCCTTTTCCTGGTTGCCTCCCCTCAGCAAGGCCGCCATCCTTTCTTCTCTGGTTTTTCTCTTCAAAGCTCAGGGGTTTTTTGAACCCTGAGCTTTGGCTCCATTGATGGAGGAGCCTCTTCCTCATGAGGGCCTCAGAGCTCCCAGGCCGCCATTTTGTTCCCCTGCCTCTTCCCCAAAGCCCAACACAGCTGTTTGACTGACAGCTGCTGTGTGATCAGTAGCTGCTGTGTGATTGGCAGCTTCATGAGGGCCTCACAGCTCCCAGGCAGCCATTTTGTCCCCCTGACTCCTCCCCGAAACCCAACACAGCTGTTTGACTGACAGCTGCTGTGTGATCAGTAGCTGCAGTTTGATTGGCAGATGCTGTGTGATTGGCAGCTTCATGAGGGCCTCACCGCTCCCAGGCAGCCATTTTGTCCCCCTGACTCCTCCCCGAAGCCCAACACAGCTGTTTGACTGACAGTGGCTGTGTGATCAGTAGCTGCAGTTTGAATGGCAGATGCTGTGTGATTGGCAGCTTCATGAGGGCCTCACAGCTCCCGGGCAGCCATTTTGTCCCCCTGACTCCTCCCCGAAGCCCAACACAGCTGCTTGACTGGCAGCGGTTGTGTGATCACTAGCTGCTATTTGATTGGCAGCTGCTGTGTGATCACTAGCTGCTGTTTGATTGGCAATTGAGTCATCCTGACAAGGGTAGAGGCAGGACCACCGGGACCTGGAGCACAATTTGCACTGTCCTTGTGCAAATGCTAGCAACACCCCTGGATGGTCGTAAGGCCCTCCAACTGGCTTTGCCCTCAATCAGATGATTGTTTGTGCAAGACAGCCAGGAATCGATGTTTGCCAGTACCGGCTACCCTAAGAGCAGCTAAAAGAAACAATTAAATAAGGAGAGAAATGTTCTTTTTTTTTTTTTGTTCTCTTTTATAGACTTCTAAAAAGGAAAGAAACTGCATGGGAGGGAGGGAGAAGGAAAGGAGAGAAGGAAGGAGAAAGAAGGCAGAAAAAGAAAAGGAAGGAAGGGAGAGAAGGAAGAAGGGAAGGGAGGAAGAGACAGATTGAAGGAAAGAAGGGAAGGGAGGGGGAAGGAAAGGAAAGAAGGAGAAAGAGAAAGAAAGAAAAAAGGAATAGGATGGAAGGGAGAGAAGGATGGGGGGAGGGAGGAAGGGATAGTTTGGAGGGAAGAAGGGGAGGGAGGGAGAAGAAAAGGAGGGAGAGAAGGAGAAAAAGTAAGAAGGCAGGAAAAAGGAAAAGGAAGGAAGGAAAAGAAGGAAGGAGGGTGGGAGGGGAGGAAGGAAGGGATAGGTTGGAGGAAAGGAAGGAAGGTGAGAGGGGAAGGGAAGGAGAGAAGGAAGGGGAAAGAAACAAGGCAGAAAAAAGGAAAAGGGAGGGAGGGAGAGAAGGAAGGAAGTGATGGGTTGGAGGAAAGAAAGGAAGAAAGGAAGAAATAGGATGGAGGAGGGGGGGGAGTATGGAAAGGAAGGAAGGAAGGAGTGTGAGAGAGAGAGAAAGGAAGATTTACATGGGCAAACTATGTTCCTGACTCCTATCTCGTGCCAATCAGTGCCTCCCCCACCCCCACCCCCGCCAGAGGCGGGTTGCTGCTGGTTCAGCCCAGATCGGCCAACAAAAACACAACTGGCTTGTTGTGTTCCTTAGATATTCCACACATACACACTTCTTCCATTCTTCTTCTCCTTTTCACACTTACTCACCAAAACAACTTCGGGGCTCCTCGGAGGAAACACATCGTAGGAACCAGACTGCCCTGGCAACGGGGAGCGGTCTCCTTTCCTCTGTAGCCGCAGGCCCACCGTGTGATGGCCCACACTTTTAAGGAGCTCCGAGACCTCCCCGGAGTGCACGTTGTCAAAATAGATGGTGGCGCTCACAATCTGGTCTCCTGCGGAACGGGAGAAGCGAAGATTCGGTTGTTCGATTAGGAAGAGCCCAAGGAGACATCGAGGAAGAGTAGGAAGGATAATAGAATAACAGATTTGGAAGGGATCTTGGAGGTCTTCTGGTCCAACCCCCTGCTCAAGGCAGGAGACTTTATTCCATCCTGGACAATGGATGTCCAATCACTTCTTGAAGACCTCATGTGTTTGGAGTACCCACAATTTCTGGAGGCAAGCCATTCCGCTGATTAATTGTTCTCGCTGTCGGGAAACTTCTCCTTCCTGACAGTGAGAATAAGGAAATAGTGGAAATGCTTCGCTTCAGAAGTTGTGGAAGCTCCAACACTGGAGGCTTTTGTCCAGACATGAGTCTTCTTGTGGTTGGACACTAGGAGACCTCCAAGATGCCTTCCAAATCTGTTATCCTGCAGTGGCCCCGAGATTGTTTCACTGACCTTCTTGTACAATTCCTGTCTTGGCGACTGGCGAGTCCTCTTGGATCTGCTTCACGAAGACCCCTTCATCCGTCTCTTTGATGGTCATACCATGAGAGCTGTCTTGCCAATCAGGGAGAAGGATCTCCCGCGTACTCTCTTCTTCCTTGTCCATCTTAGGCACACAAACAAGAAGCTGTCAATCTCCTCCCAAAGCTCAAAACATAAAAATCAGGAGACACCCTATTCGGGATACATTCAAATTGCACAATACTGAAAACTGGTCGGACGCTAGAAGTGTAATGATTTACCTAGAGAATATTTTTATTTCTTTGGCCCTATTTTCTCACCAAGGATCTCATGAGGATGCAAGTATAAATGAGATCTCGCCCTGATGAGCTTTTTTAAAATTGGTTTTTAGGGATATTGTTTTAATATACAGTAATCCCTCGTTTTTCGCGGTTAATCGGGACCGGACCCTTCCGTGGAAACTGAAAAACCGCGAAGTAGGATTCTGTATATCTATACCGGAAACTTGAGTTGGTGGACATCGTTTAAAGCAAGCACTAGGGGGCGCTTGCCTCCTACCGATGCATTTTTTTGCTATTGAAAAACCTGCGAAGCACTGAAGCCGCGGAAAATGAAGCCGCGAAAAACGAGAGATTACTGTATTTAAATTTTTTAGCACAGGGTTAATTTAATCTAGTTTTATATTTTGTATTTTGTTGTATTTATATATGTTTTTAAATTGCCTGTGCACCGCCCCGAGTCCCTTCGGGGAAAGGGTGCGGTATATAAATTTAATAAACTAAACTAAATTTAATAAACTAAACTAAACTTTTGGTGTCAGCTGACCTGACCGAAGCCATCAGTGTCGCCGTACTGTAGCTGACAGCCTGGGAGCGGGAATTAGAGATAGCTGGGATTTTGTAGCCAAAACAAAACACTTTCTCTTGAGAACCAAGGACATTCTCCAACCTGGTCGGAGGAAGGCGGAGTGATGTCGCTAGGCAACCAGACAGCTCCGTGGATTGGACCACGGGGATAATTGTTTTGAGAAAGTGACAAACTCTTATTTAGGTGAAAACCGTGGGGACCTTCCGAGTCGCTTTTCACCAGATCTGTGGCAATATGATCTGTCCAATAAAGTCATTCTTTGAGGAATCTACCCACCTCGGAGTTCTGCTAGCTATGGGTCTATTACTGGTTTTTAAAAAGTTTTTTATTTGTCCCTTTCAAATTCATTCATAGATATATATTCTTATAATTGCTATGTAACATTTGTCTGTTTATTATTCGTCTCTGTACTCATTTTTACACACATATACAGTATAATATAGTTTGGGTCACTTTCTTGTCATTCCATTCCTACATCTTATTTCGCAACAACCTTACTCCTTCCATCTTCTCAACCTCCCTTCTCTGCCTTTTTCTTTCCTCCTCTCCTTCCTCCTTTCTTCTTCCCCTCTCTTTCTCCTCTCCTCCGCCCTCCTCCTCTTTCTTCCCCTCTCTCCTCCTCTTACTTCCCCACCCTTACTTCCTCTGCTTTTACCCTTTCTTCCTTTCCCTCCTCCTCCTTCCTCCTTTCCATTGTTGCCCTTACTTATTTATTCTCTCTAATGGGTTCTCAGGGTGTCGTTTCAGCCATCCCAGCTTTATATTTTCATACCAAGAATTTTCTCTCTTTGCATTTTATTTCTAATATTATTTCCACTTATGTCATGTTTTCGCTTGCGTATTTACATTTTAATATTTAATATATTTGAAACCCTGACATCTGGATCAAGCAATCCGAACTGGCCAGCAAACCTATCCACAAAAGGCACCGATGGAAACCATAGAAAATTAAATTCGTTAAGGTGGAAATTGCAATTTGCAATTTGCCAGGGTGATGCATTACAGAATAGCTAAGAAATGAATGATGAAGAGAAGGACCAGGGGAGACATGATAGCAGTGTTCCGATATCTCAGAGGGTGCCACAAAGAAGAGGGAGTCAAACTATTCTCCAAGGCACCTGGGGGCAGGACAAGAAGCAATGGGTGGAAACTAATCAAGGAGAGAAGCAACTTAGAACTAAGGAGAAATTTCCTGACAGTCAGAACAATTAACCTCTGGAACAGCTTGCCTCCAGAAGTTGTGAATGCCCCAACCCTGGAAGTCTTTAAAAAGATGTTAGATAGCCATTTGTCTGAAATGGTATAAGGTTCCTGCCCATGCAGGGGGTTGGACTAGAAGACCTCCAAGGTCCCTTCCAACTCTGCTATTGTATTATTGTATTATTGTATAAATATTCCAACCCAATGGGTTTTTTTTTCCAGCTTGGCCACTCAAATCTATCGTCTCAACAAGCCAAGTCAACAGGGGAAAAACGATTCATTGAAGGACCACATGCTTCACTGAACAGCTGCCGTGATTTGTTTAATGAACGACTGCGACGCAAACGGTCATAAAATTGAATCTTGTGGTCCTTCGGTGAATCGGTTTTCCCCTATTCTGACTTTGCTTGCCGAGAGGGAGGATTTGAGCAGCGTTACTCAACATGGCCACTTTAAGAAGCCCAACTTGCGACTCGCTCCTTGCTTAGCGATGGAAATTGTGTCCCTGAATGGTGGTCATAAGCCGGGGACTATCTCTGCGGCTGTTTCTAAAGGGTAAAAGGAAATATGAGTTGCCGTAGCAGTCTCCAACCTTTCTAGGACTTTGCTCCAGGTAGGATCCGCCCCAGGAATTCAGTACTTCTCACTTGCTGATCCTTTTGGTAATGTTCGTTCTAACTTCACAACCTAGGAAAGAAATTAAAACGTCCGGTGAATAAAAGAGATTAAAACTTCCGGTGAATAAAATCATGCTCAATTTTGCTGAAACCTCGAATGTCGGAATTTTTTTTACCAAGCACACGACGTGACAGCCTGCCCCGCCAGCGTTATTTTCCTATTTTTACTGTACTTTTAATTTTTTTAATTTTTTTATTTTATCTATTTATTGATTAACCTTTTTACGGCACCAATACGCTCTGTAAGGCGATCATTTTTCAAGCCTCCCACGTCTTTGCTATTAAAAGCATAAAACTTGGAATGTAAGAAAAATGGGATTTCTGTAATTGTTTCAGCTACAAATTTTCACAACTTGACTTCCGCCAACCTTACATCATACTTAAGTGGTTAGAAGAGGGGGTGTGCATAAGCACAATAATGTGCCCATCGTCCCTGTCACTGTTTATTCTTTTTTTAAAAAAATATTCTTGCTCTTTTTTTTGTTTGACAAATTCTAATAAATGAAAACGTAACTATGAGTTTGTTCAAAACCGCTAATCTCCGGAAGTCCTGCACCGATCGCTTCCAAATTTTCTCACAACGTTCCTTTCAAGTACGGCACCAATGATATATATATAGATTGTGTAGGTGTCACACCTGTGCCAGGTGCACGCAACGGAAATGTAAAAAACTGTAAAAAAGGTAGGTAGATGGATACAGAGACAGCAGTGGGCCACTTTATGACATAAAATTCTCAGTCCATAAGATTCAAGGAGAAATGCAGTAGGTAGGTAGGTAGGCAGGCAGGCAGGCAGGCAGGCAGGCAGATAGGTAGGTAGAGGGATAGAGGGAGAAATACAGTAGGTAGGTAGGTAGGCAGGTAGGCAAGCAGGCAGGCAGGCAGGTAGGTAGAGGGATAGAGAGAGGGAGAAATACAGTAGGTAGGTAGGCAGGTAGGCAGGCAGGCAGGCAGGTAGGTAGGTAGGTAGAGGGATAGAGAGAGGGAGAAATACAGTAGGTAGGTAGGCAGGCAGGCAGGTAGGTAGGTAGGTAGGTAGAGGGATAGAGAGAGGGAGAAATACAGTAGGTAGGCAGGCAGGCAGGCAGGCAGGTAGAGGGATAGAAAGGGAAAATACAGTAGGTAGGTAGGTAGAGGGATAGAGAGGGAGAAATAAGTAGGTAGGTAGGTAGGTAGGAAGAGGGAGAGAGAAAGGGAGAAATACAGTAGGTAGATACGTAGGTAGGTAGGTAGATAGGCAGGCAGGTAGGTAGGTAGGTAGGGAGAGGGAGAGACGGAGAAAGGGAGTAGGTAGGTAGGTTGGGGGTTATACGGTGGTTGTGTGTGAGTATGTGCAGGTGTAGATCTACACACAGATTGGTTGGCCATTTAACCAGACTGGGCCACAGCAACGCGTGGCCGGGAACAGCTAGTTCTAATAAATAAATAAATAGCAATAGCCCTTAGACTTATATACCACTTCATAGTGCTTTTCCGGCCCTCTCTAAGCGGTTTACCGAGTCAGCCTCTTGCCCCCCAACAATCTGGGTCCTCATAAATTTTCTCTTATTTCTGCAAAAATAAGCTATATATATATATTCCTATCAAGCAATTATTAATCATTAATATCGGATAAGGATTGTGACGTTTACACCTCATAGCAAACACGAGCTTAATGTTTGCATCGATTCGAAGGGTCAAAAAAGCCACATCAAATTGACATATGCTGTTAGTTTGGAGAGATTTGCAGCTATGAGATAATGTCGGCTGATTTTATTAGAGTACAGTTTCTTTCTTTTCCTTTTTTTCATGTTTTATTTATTTTACTTATATAACACTCAATTTCCATCGGACAATGTGTGAACTGGGTACGGCTATTTTCAAGCAATCTTAATCCACCCATTTGTTGAAGTATACATCACAATAATATTGATGAAATGATCACATAATAATATAATCACAATAATACTTAACATCTCACTTTAACAACTTTCTAGTTTCTAATGCAGATATTTCCCAGCTTACAACCAGAACTGAGTCCAAAATTCCTGTTGCTAAGTGAGACAGTGGTTAAGTCAGTTTTGCCCCATTTTCCAGCCTTTCTTATCACAGTTACTAAGTGAATCAATGCAGTTTGTTAAGTTAGTAACACTGTGGTTAAGTGAATCTTGCTTCCCCATTGACTTTGCTTGTCAGAAGGTCGCAAAAGGGGATGATGTGACCGTCATAAGCATGAGTCAGTTGCCAAGGATCTGAAATTTTGACCACAAGACCACGGGGATGCGACAATGGTCATAAGAGTGAAAAACGGTCAAACGGCCCCCTTTTTTAGTGTGATTGTAACTTTGAACTAGCTTACTGTTGTAAGTCAAGGACCACTTATGACGGCTAACCTTTTCTGGATTGACTGCTTAAATCACGTATGTGTGCACATGAATGCACCTACATGCGTGCATAAATGCACGTGTGAGCGCCCAAATTCCCAACATGCAACGCATGTGCCTCTTCCATGCCGCACCTCACGCATGCACACATGGGCCATGCCCTGCCATGCATGCATCCACACCCCACTCCTACTCATACACATGGCCTGCACGCCACAACCCTGCGCATGAGTGCAGCCTTCCGATGTGCCCCAATCTCATGCGCATACATGGCAGAGACCCAATGGCTGGTGGGAGGCACGCATGCATGCATGCTGGACCTGAACTGGGACGATGGATCACATGCCCACAGAGATGGTGCTGCATGCCACCTGTGGCATGGGGGCCACAGGTTCGCCATAACGGACCTATAGTATTCATGAAGGTCAAAATGGATTTTTCCCCCTAGCTAGGCAAAAAAACCTGGTACATCTCTTCTCTCAAATTCAATGTTTCTCAATCTTGGCTGCTTGGAAGACGCGTGGACTTCAACTCCCAGAATTCCCCAGCCAGCCCTGGCGGGGGAATTCTGGGAGTTGAAGTCCAACACATTTCCAGAAGATAGGCTTAAGATACAGAAGGATCTTGACAAACTTGAACATTGGGCACTTTATAACAAAATGAAATTCAATTGTGAAAAAAGTAAGGTTCTACATTTAGGCAAGAAGAACCAAAATGCACAGGTACAGTATAGGTGGTACCTTGCTCAATAGTAGCAACTGTGAGAGGGATCTTGGAATCCTAGTGGACAACCATTTAAATAGGAGCCAGCAGCGTGCAGCAGCTGCCAAAAAAGCCAACACAGTTCTAGGCTGCATCAACAGAGGGAGAGAATCTAGATCACGTGAAAAGTTAATACCACTTTATAATGCTTTGGTAAGGCCACACTTGGAATACTGCATATAGTTTTGGTCGCCACGATGTAGAAAAGACGTGGAGACTCTGGAAAGAGTGCAGAGAAGAGCAACCAAGATGATTAGGGGACTGGAGGCTAAAACATATGACGAACGGTTGCAGGAACTGGGTATGTCTAGTTTGATGAAGAGAAGGACCAGGGGAGGCATGATAGCAGTGTTCCGATATCTCAGAGGGTGCCACAAAGAAGAGGGAGTCAAACTATTCTCCAAGGCACCTGGGGGCAGGACAAGAAGCAATGGGTGGAAACTAATCAAGGAGAGAAGCAACTTAGAACTAAGGAGAAATTTCCTGACAGTAAGAACAATTAACCTCTGGAACAGAAGTTGCCTCCAGAAGTTGTGAATGCCCCAACCCTGGAAGTCTTTAAGAAGATGTTAGATAGCCATTTGTCTGAAATGGTATAAGGTTCCTGCCCACGCAGGGGGTTGGACTAGAAGACCTACAAGGTCCCTTCCAACTCTGCTATTGTATTGTATTGTATTATTATTGTATTGTATTACATCTTCAAGTGGCCGAAGTTGAGAAACATTGTTCAAGATACTTAAAATCTCAGAGGCCGAATTACACTAAGCCACAAAACTTAGTTTTGTGAGGGCTTATTTCTCTCTACTCTCACCAGATCTGAAGCGAACTGTTCCTAGCCCCAAATCCTTAAAT
>CM077662.1:9546594-9581594 GCA_039707465.1 Rhabdophis nuchalis | reverse complement strand
CCAAACAGACATAAAAATATAAAAGCTCCATGTGAGTAGCTCTGATTTACAACGGTTTGTTTAGTGACCATTCAACGTTACAACAGCAGTGACCTATTTTCCACGCGATAGCATCTGTGTAGATTGTCCCGTGATCAACATTCAGCCTCGTGGCCACCGACTCACACTTATGACGGTTGCCGCCTTCACGGGGTGTGTGTGTGTGTGTCACAGGATCCCCTTTTGCGACCTTCCGAGAAGCAAAGTCGATACGGAACCCAGATTTGCTTAACAACCGTGCAATACTAACTGAATAACTGCCGGTGATTCACTTAGCGTCCTTGGCAAGAAAGGTCGGAAAAGGGGGGGGGGCAAAAAGTCAAAATCTTTTATCAAAATCTTTCTGATAACAAAATCATCAGAAATGAAAACTATTCTTATCCGTATTGTTAGCTCAGGGTTGGAACAAGGAGTCCCTGATGCTCTGAGCTTGACGTTTCATGACCCAACTTAACGTTTCATGACCCAACTTGTGTCCTTCTGACAAGCAGAGTCAATGCGGAAGCCAGATTCACTTCATAACCATGTTAATTTCGATTTTCAATTTAATTTCAATTTCAATTTATTCGAATCAGTGCTAGAAGAAGTAGGGTTTGCAGAATGATGATGGAGGAGGAGGAGGAGGAGGAGGAGGAGGAGGAGGAGGAGGAGGAGGAGGAGGAGGAGAACTGTGGGGTCCTGTGTGCTCTCTAAGCTTGGTTATTTTCTTCCAGACATTTCATTAGCCAAACTAGGTAACATCATCAGTGCTAGAAGGAGTGGGGTGTTCAGAGAGGAGGAGGAGGAGGAGGAGGAGGAGGAGGAGGAGGAGGAGGAGGAGGAGGAGGAGGAGGAGGAGGAGGAGGAGGAGGAAAAGAACTGTGGGGTCCTGTTTTATTGCAAATTTTTAGCACAGGGCTAATAATGTAATTTGATTTTAAATTTTGTATATTGTTATGTTTATTTATGCTTTTTAATTTCCTGTGCACCGCCCTGAGTCCCTTTCGGGAAAGGGAGCGGTATATAAGTTTAAATAAAACTAAAAACTAAACTGTGTGCTTTCTAATCTTGGTTATTTTCATCAGTGCTGGTGAGGTCCTTACTCCTTACTATCACTGATGATGTTATCTAGTTGGGTCATGAAACGTCTACAAAAAAACCAAGCATGCTCATAGAGAGCGCCAAGGACTTCTCAAACATTGTCCTAGAGTCGTATAAAAAAACTAACTTGAAAAATTAATTCCAGGCCTTCCCAAACCGGGGGGAATTAGCCAATCTTTTAAAAAAAGTAGTTTTTCTCTAGGCAACATAAACATAACCCAATCTCAATAGGGACCTTTGGATTAACCAGAAGTGTTCTACCTACATCGGGGTTAAAGCTGTTTTGGGAAATGAAAGAAACTGTTGGGGAAACATTTCATTAACTCAACAATCTCTCTTCCAGCCACAGAAGCTCTACCAAAAAAAAAATATCTCTGGTATATCTTTTTTTTGTTGATTTAGACCTGTGTTTATTTACAACTAGTTTCTGTTGATGTTTCTGTCCAGCTAGCTCAAGACGTTTCCCAATTGTTGATCCAGGACATGTTGCAAATATATATATATATATAATGCTACACAAAATAAACTCTTAAACCCGTTCAGGAAAATAGCCTGAATATTAAAAAAATAAAACCTTTTGACAGTTCTGTTGTATAGAACAGTGTTTCTCAACTCTTGGCAACTTTTAAGAGGACTTCAACTCTCAGAATTCCCTCCACAGCCAGCCATGCATTTGTCAGAAATGGTGTAGTTAGGGCCTCCTGCTTGGGCGGGGGGGTTGGACTAGATGACCTCCGAGGTCCCTTCCAAACTCTGTTAGTCTTTTATTATTCTGTTATTCAGAAGTTGTGGGAGCTTCACCCCTGGAAGCTTTCCAGAAGAGGCTGGTTCATTTCTGTCCGAAGTGGTGTAGGGTCTCCTGCTTGGGCGGGAGGGGTTGGACTAGATGACCTCCAAGGTCCCTTCCAAATTCTGTTATTCTTTTATTATTCTATTATTCAGAGGTTGTGGGAGCTTCACCCCTGGAAGCTTTCACGAAGACATTGGACATTTCTGTCAGAAATGGTGTAGGGTCTCCTGCTTGGGCAGGAAGGGTTGGACTAGATGACCTCCAAGGTCCCTTCCAACTCTGCCCTCTCTAATCTAATCAACCTTGGCAATTTGAAGATGTGTGGACTTCAATTCCCAGGCTTCTTGGCTGGCTGGGGAATTCTGGGAGTTGAAGTCCACGCCTCTTAAAAGTTCCCAAGGTCGAGAGACATCATTTAACCCCGTATTTGTGTACCAAGGGTAGATTTTAGAGTCTTCTGAAATTAATTTAATGCCCTTTATTTCCAAAATCCCTGAGAGAAAGCCCCAGTGCAAAATAATTTTTAATCTGCGCAGTGTCTTTATGATGATATAATTATCTGTAGCTCTTTTTCCACCCGTCGACTCCCTGTTCACAAGGAGGATTTCTGAAGTTGGGCTAAAATTTAAAAAAATAATAATAATAATAATAATAATAGCAAGCTTGGGGGCCCATCCCAACCACAACGTGATTTCCTGTCGAAATGACTCCCCGGTCCTCTTTGCAAACGCTGATGATTTTGCAGAATTATTTCAGGAATCCAGTTCGGCTGCTGCGTTCTGTGGTTTGCTAAGCAGAAGAGGGACACACCCTGGAAATTTATTTAAGAAACTCACTGATAGGGCTAGTAGGGGTGTGTGGGAAGCGGTTTACACCCTGGGAATAAATATTTGCCGGGCCTTCGTGCAGTGTTTCCCCAATGGTGGCAACTTGAAGATATAGGGACTTCAACTCCCAGAATTCCCCAGGCCAGCCAAGAATTCTGGGAGTTGAAGGGCACGGATTATTAAGGCCATGCTGTCTGTATCCCACCTGGTGCAAGTGTTGGCACGGCGCTCAAACCAATTTCATTGTAATTTTATTACAATATTATTACAATGACAGTAAAGATTATTATTATTATTATTAGCAGAGTTGGAGGGGACCTTGGAGGTCATCTAGTCCAACCCCCCTTGCTCAAGCAGGAGACCATACACCATTTCTGACAGTCCAGTCTCTTCTTGAAGGCCTCCAGGGATGAAGCTTTCACAACTTCCGAAGGCAACTTCTGTTCCATGGGTTGATGGTTCTCCCTGTCAGGAAATTCCTCCTTATGTCCAGGTTGAATCTCTCCTTGGTCAGTTTCCATCCATTCTTCCTTCTCTGGCCTTCAAAGGTCCTTTGGAGAAGAGCTTGACCCCCTCCCTCCTCTCTGGGGAAGCCCCTCAACTATTGGAAGATGCTCTCCTGTCTCCCCTGATCCTTCTCTTCCCTAGACCAGCCAGGCCCAGTTCCTGTAACTGTTAATATTTCTCTTTTAGGTAACCAAAGTGGATTGCGTGCCACCTGGCTGTTAGAGCCCCCTCAAAACAATTTCATTTCATTATTTTACGCCTGTCCTTTCCTTGCCAGCGATGTCGTTTATCAGGAGCTGATGATTTTTTGCAGCCGTCCATTGTGATTTGCAGCCGTCCCCGAGCCAAGAAGTGGGTCAGGCCACCGTTTTCGGTTGGGGGGGGGTTGGAATATGAGCAGCAGGCGAGGCTGCTATTCCAAATATTTCACCTTTGGCATTCAAAGGCTGAAGAGCCAGTTTGTCTTCGGCAAAACATCGAGGGGCGGCTGGGATTAAAAGAATGTTCTTGGCCTGGATAGAGAGAGGGCCCCCGAAAAAGATGTTTTTCTAGAGATATTCCAGCTGTGGGGGAAAGGGGCCATCCTGTCCCACCCGAGACAGGCCAGCAACCCCTGAAAAAAAAAGGACCAGAGATGCTTTCCACCAGGGGTCTCCAACCTTGGCAACTTTTCAGACTTGTGGACTTCAACTCCCAGAATTCCTCAGCCTGAGGAATCCTGGGAATCAAAGTCCACCCCATGCTGGTTTGGCGATTCTGGGAGTTTCAGTCCACACATCTTAAAGCATGCTGGCTGGGGGATTCTGGGAGTGGAAGCCCTCCCCTCTTAAAGCATGATGGCTGCGGGATTCTGGGAGTGGAAGTCCATCCCTCTTAAAGCATGCTGGCTGGGGGATTCTGGGAGTGGAAGTCCTCCCCTCATAAAGCATGCTGGCTGGGGGATACTGGGAGTGGAAGCCCACCCCTCTTAAAGCATGCTGGCTGGGGGATTCTGGGAGTGGAAGCCCTCCCCTCTTAAAGCATGCTGGCTGGGGGATTCTGGGAGTGGAAGCCCACCCCTCTTAAAGCATGATGGCTGGGGGATTCTGGGAGTGGAAGCCCACCCCTCTTAAAGCATGCTGGCTGAGGGATTCTGGGAGTGGAAGCCCACCCCTCTTAAAGCATGCTGGCTGGGGGATTCTGGGAGTGGACGCCCACCCCTCTTAAAGCATGCTGGCTGGGGGATTCTGGGAGTGGACGCCCACCCCTCTTAAAGCATGCTGGCTGGGGGATTCTGGGAGTGGAAGTCCTCCCCTCTTAAAGCATGCTGGCTGGGGGATTCTGGGACTTGAGAGTCCACCCCTCTTAAAGCATGCTGGCTGGGAGATTCTGGGAGTGGAAGCCCACCCCTCTTAAAGCATGCTGGCTGGGGGATTCTGGGAGTGGAAGCCCATCCCTCTTAAACCTGCTACATTCTAGGATTACAGGAAGCAATTCTATTAAATTCATGAGATCTAATTCTAAGGGAAGAAGCGAAATGAAAGGAGCTATAGGTTTCATTTCCCCAAAGATATTTTTAAGATCTTTCCTAATATCCGTTCCTCAACCGCTTAAGATTGGGGTTTCCCCACCTTCCTTCCTGGGAGGGGGGGGGGGGCTTTAGATTCTTCTCCAACTTTTAAAAGTAGCTTGTGGGGTTTACTTCTTTTTTAAGTCCAACCCAAAAGCAAAGCTGATTAATAAACAAACAAAGGTGACTAGTATTTCAAGCTATTTCAAGCTATTTAGCTCTCATCAGCTAGCCAGACCCTTACTAGGATTCGAACCAGGGAAGTATTACATGTGAGGCAGTTGTAATTGCCACTAGACCACTGGTTCTCCTCCTGATCAGCTGATATGTATATGTATATGTGTATGTATGTATGTATGTATGCTGGCATAGCTGGCTTCGGGGATTTTCCCGTGTATAAGGCATAGAAAAGTTGTTGCAACGTTTCGACAAGATCTCACTTGTCATCATCAGGCAGGCTTGTGTCTGTGAGTGTGGAAGCACCAAGCCGAAAGCACCAAGCCGAAAGCACCAGCCTGAAGATGATGAATGAGACTTCATCGAAACGTCGTGGAGATACTTCCAATTCTACGCGGGAGAAAACCCGAACAACCAAAGACCTACATATATATATATATATAGAACACAAATACATACATGGTTGGAAAAAATGATAAAGCAAGGTATAGGTTTAAAACCAGAAATATTTTTGTTGGACATTTTAACCGGATAAAAGTATGACCTGTTTGATTTTACATGTATTAACTGCAGCTAGAATTGTATTGGCACAACAATGGAAAGGGAAGAGGAGGTCCCTACAGATGAAAATGTGATTTAAAAAAATATATTAGAATGTGCAGGTGTGGATAGAGTAACAATTGCAATTAAGGAAAAGAGAGAAATTGAACACTTTTGGAGATGGGACGTATTTTATCAATCCCTGGCTAATAAAAACAGTAGTTAGAAACATGTGTGTATAAGAGAAGGACTAATGATACAAAGGAGGTTTGTTAAAATAGACAAGCAAATACTATTATTATTATTATTATTATTATTATTATTATTATTATTATTATTATTATTTCTACTATTACTACTACTATTATTATAAAACGAATACTAGTGTCATGAATATTGTTGTAAACACTCCTAAAAATATCTGTACCCAAGACAAGACACTCTTTAACTAAAAATGGAGTTTTTATATATTATGAAATAATATATATATATATATAAGTCGCGTCCATCTGCTACCACGTTTCTTACTGACTTGGCTTAATTAGGGTTTAATTGACTTTTAAGGCCTTAAAAGCAAGACTAATTCCAACAGTTGCCCAATTTAAATGAAGCGTTTTGTGTAAAACTGGGCGTATCCAACCTTGGCAACTTTCAGACCCGTGGACTTCAACTCCCAGAATTCCCCAGCCAGCCATGCATGGCTGGCTGGGGAATTCTGGGAGTTGAAGTCCACAGGACTGAAAGTTGCTAAAGATTGGATATCGCTGGTGCAAAAGATACCAACGCCTTATTTTTCCGCCTGAATTCAAAGATAATTCAGCAGTGGAGAAATGATCAAAAGGTTTTCTTGCAACGTATTTTCCTGGGATTTGCGAAAAATGGGCAGAGAAAATAAAAGGGGAGCCAATATACAATATACAATAATAGAATAGCAGAGTTGGAAGGGGCCTTGGAGGTCTTGTAGTCCAACCCCCTGCCCAGGCAGGAAACCCTATACCGTTTCAGACAAATGGCTATCCAACATTCTTCTTAAAGACTTCCAGGGTTGGGGCATTCACAACTTCTGGAGGCAAGTAGTTCCACTGGTTAATTGTTGTAAGGAAGGACGACGCAATCAGGAGAAATCTGCCCTAATGGGAGATAACGATTACCCTGGGCCGGAAGCCAAGCCAGGAAAAGATCAATAGGCAAATCAGGAGATTGTGTGTGTGTGTGTGTGTGATTGTTGAACAACAAACGCGGCACACAACCACACCCCGCAAGGTAAACAGAAAGTTGCGATAAACGAAAGTGGTTCCAAGCCGCAAGAGACCAGGAACTAAATCTATATGCACAAGGTGTACAATAGGTTTACTCAGCCCCCACCCCCACCCCACCCCAATGGCCCAGCCCATTCTCCTCAAAGGATGGTGTGGCTACTACACTCGGAGTGTTGCTTCATCAGGAAATAATAGCTCCACATTGGTTAAATCACGGAATCAAGAGTTGGAAGAGATGCCCAGAAGGCATCTAGTCTATCCTCTGGGCTCAGAGCATCCCAGCGTCACTGCTGGATGGACATTTTCCTCTGTTTGAAAGGAGAACCCATGACCTCATACGGCATCCAGTTTTGGTCCCCACACTATAAAAAAGAGGTTGAGACTCTGGAAAGAGAGCAGAGAAGAGCAATCAGGAGGATGAGGGGACCGGAGGCTCAAACATCCGATGGACGGTTGCAGGAACTGGGCCTGGCTGGTCTAAGGAAGAGAAGGACCAGGGGAGACAAGAGAGCATCTTCCAAGATTCGAGGGGCTTCCCCAGAGAGGAGGAAGGGGGTCAAGCTATTCTCCAAAGAGCCTTTGAAGGCCAGAGAAGGAAGAATGGATGGAAACTAACAGACCAAGGAGAGATTCAACCTGGGAATAAGGAGGAATTTCCTGACAGGGAGAACCATCAACCCATGGAAGACATGTTGCCTTCAGAAGTTGTGCGAGCTTCATCCCTGGAAGCCTTCAAGAAGAGACTGGGCTGCCCTCTGTCAGAAATGGTGGAGGGTCTCCTGCTTGGACTAGATGACCTCCAAGGTCCCTTCCAAATCCTTTAATCTGTTAAGGAACTGGGCCTGGCTAGTCTAGGGAAGAGAAGGACCAGGAGAGCATCTTCCAATATCTGAGGGGCTGCCCCAGAGAGGAGGAAGGGGGTCCAGCTATTCTCCAAAGGACCTTTGAAGGCCAGAGAAGGAAGAATGGATGGGAACTGACCAAGGAGAGATTCAACCTGGAAATAAAAGAGGAATTTCCTGACAGGGAGAACCATCAACCCATGGAACAGAAGTTGCCTTCGGAAGTTGTGGGAGCTTCATCCCTGGAGGCTTTCGAGAAGAGACTGGACTGTCCTCTGTCAGAAATGGTGTAGGGTCTCCTGCTTGGGCAGGGAGGTTGGACTAGAGGACCTACAAGGTCCCTTCCAACTCTGTCGCTCTGTATAGCTTGTGGCAGCCTGTTCCACCGGCTGACAGCTGGTACAGTAGGAACATTCCTGCCAATTTCTCACTTCAACCTTGGTCCATTTATAACCAGTTATTTTAACAACTGTTTCTGGTTATGACAGACCTCACCAGAACTACCTATAACTTTTTTTTTTTTTAATAAACTGAGTTACACATGATCACAATTTTGGTGCTTGGCAACCAAACACATTTACAACTGTTTGTAGTATCCCACACAGACCCGTGACTGCAGGTTGTGAAGGGTTTTGGCAATTTCTAGTGTTTTATTTTCAGTTTATGAAAAACACACATTCAAAATCCCATTAGGGAAAAACGAATTCTCCTAGCAACATAAAACCACCATCGTTAAAAAAAACTGTTCGTAATTTCTATTCAATTCATAGGATGACTTGATTTACGACTACAACGACTTTTAGTAACTCCAGGCTCAATTCTGGTCGTAGGTCGTAGATTCTGGGAGTTGAAGTCCACCCAGCCGCCCAGGTTGAGAAACGGAGGAATTCTGGGAGTTGAAGTCCAACCATCTTCAAGCTTCCCAGGTTGAGGAACGGAGGAATTCTGGGAGTTGAAGTCCAACCATCTTCAAGCTTTCCAGGTTGAGGAATGGAGGAATTCTGGGAGTTGAAGTCCACCCATCTTCAAACCTTCCAGGTTGAGAAACGGAGGAATTCTGGGAATTGAAGTCCACCCATCTTCAAACCTTCCAGGTTGAGGAACGGAGGAATTCTGGGAATTGAAGTCCACCCATCTTCAAACCTTCCAGGTTGAGGAACGGAGGAATTCTGGGAGTTGAAGTCCACCCATCTTCAAACTTTCCAGGTTGAGAAACGGAGGAATTCTGGGAATTGAAGTCCAACCATCTTCAAGCTTTCCAGATTGAAAACGGAGGAATTCTGGGAGTTGAAGTCCACCCATCTTCAAGCTTTCCAGATTGAAAACGGAGGAATTCTGGGAGTTGAAGTCCACCCATCTTCAAACCTTCCAGGTTGAGGAACGGAGGAATTCTGGGAGTTGAAGTCCACCCATCTTCAAACCTTCCAGGTCGAAGAACGGAGGAATTCTGGGAGTTGAAGTCCACCCATCTTCAAACCTTCCAGGTCGAAAAACGGAGGAATTCTGGGAGTTGAAGTCCACCCATCTTCAAACCTTCAGGTTGAGAACCGGAGGAATTCTGGGAGTTGAAGTTGATTATAACTTATCCTTGCAGAAATATTTGACTGTCAACATTCTGGTGTCAGGCTTGATTTATGGCTTTCTATCTTGGCGTGAATCTGTCTGGTTCGGGATGGGCCCGGCTGCTATAGCGACAGAGAATATTTAAAATATCCACATTGCTTAAGGAAGGGTTTACAAAAGTTTGCAGTGCAAACTTTGTATGAATAAAGGGGAAATCTGCCTGGCTTAAAACAAGGCTTCTCGTGGGTTTGAACTGTCAATCCGGAATTCTCTATATATTTATTGAAGCTGTTTTTATATTTACATTTTATATTTATGCTCGGCAAAAAAAAAGAATCCCGGATGATAATATATATATATATATATGACTTTTCCCGTCCTTTTAATCCCGATGCACAAAGCCTTCAAAGGCAGGTAGCTTTCCATCTGTTTATAGCGACCGTTCTAAGTTACAAGAACCCTTTGAAAATGTGACTTATGACCGGTCCTCAGACTTATGACCGTCACAAAATGGGAGCGCTTCACCGTCATCTGCGTTTGCAACTTTCCCAGCTGGCTTCCGACAAGGCAAGTCAATGAAGGAAGTTGGGTTCGTTTAACGACTGCGTGATTCACTTAACAGCTGCAGGGAATCGCGCCCCAACCATGGTTGCAAAATCGGGCGTGGCTCTCTTTAACGACTGCCTTGCATAGCAACCGAAAATCTAGTCCCCATAAGTTAGGGACCTGTCCCTAAGATATTCTCCCTGGAGTATGTCCAAATTAACACGCAGAAAAGGCAGTCCTCGAGTTATGACTGCACTTGAGCCCCATGGTTTTGCTGCTAATTCACTGTTCAGTGAATTTTGCCCCATTTTTACGACCTTCCGTGCCACAGTCGTTAAGTGAATCGTTGCAGTTGAGTTAGTAGTATACGGTTGTTAAAGTGAATCCAGCTCCCCCCATTGACTTGGCTTGCAAAAAGGGATCGCGCGACCCACTGCGACTGTCGTAAATTTGAGTCAGTTGCTGACCATCCGATTTCTGATCGCGTGACACTGGGGCTACTGCAACGGTCGTAAGTGCAGGGTTGCCATGCGGGGGGCAATTCTGAGTCCCAGGCTTGGTTGAGCCTTGCTGGGTGATGCAATCTTCCCAGGAGATGGATAGATGGCTAATCCTACCTTTGTTGTATCTCGGGGGAAGGCATTTGCCAATGAATAGACCTAGCTATAGGGAGGCGGTGGCTCAGCAGGTAAGACACTGAGCTGGTCGATCAGAAAGATCGGCAGTTCGGCGGTTCGAATCCCCAGTGCCGCGTAATGGAGGGAGCTCCCATGACCTGTCCCAGCTTCTGCCAACCTAGCAGTTCGAAAGCATGTTAAAAATGCAAGTAGGAAAACAGGAGCCACCTTTGGTGGGAAGGGAACAGCGTTCCGTGCGCCTTCGGCGTTGAGTCCTGCCGGCCACATGACCACAGAGACGTCTTCGGACAGCGCTGGCTCTTCGGCTTTGAAACGGAGATGAGCAGAGCCCCCTAGAGTCGGGAAGGACTGGCACATATCTGCACGAGGGGAACTTTTACCTTTACCTTTAGTCCTAGCTGTCTCATTATCTCTTTATCTCCAAAATGCAGACATCTGCTGTGAGCTATTGAGGAGGCTGGGGGCTATTAAGAGTGTCCTGCCTAAAAGCACGTTTCTCCATTTCTCATCCAGGGAAATATACAGATTAACAGATCAACAGAACTGGAAGGGACCTTGGAGGTCTTCTAGTCCAGCCCCCTTTGTTCAAGCAGGAGATCCTTACAGAATAACAGAGGTGGAAGGGACCTTGGAGGTCTTCTAGTCCAGCCCCCTTTGCTCAAGCAGGAGAGCCTTACAGAATAACAGAGTTGGAAGGTACCTTGGAGATCTTCTAGTCCAGCCCTCTTTGCTCAAGCAAGAGACACTTACAGAATAACAGAGTTGGAAGGGACCTTGGAGGTCTTCTAGTCCAGCCCCTTTGCTCAAGCAGGAGACCCTACATCTGCTTCTACCTAGGACCTCCTGATTGGGAGGCGAGCGCTCCCCCTCTAGGCCACTACTCTTCTTCCTTTTTTTAATATTTCCTAGGATATTTCATTCTCCGAGGAGAAGTTGGGTGCTAACTTTGAAATAAAGAATCCAGAGTTTCCTTTTTCCTGTCCACTTCGAGCCGTACTTAAGAGACCAACTTGCAGAGAAACTGCACACCATCGTGGCTTCTTCACGCCATAAATGAAGAAATTAAAAAACCCCAAAGTATTTCTGATTTGAGGGGACACAGGAAATATTCCCACCCTCAAAAAAAACAAATAGACTGCAATTGTTCTGCCTTTGCGGCAACTCTTGGGAAAAATAGGCAGACAAAAGACACCACACCCTGCTGTGTTCCCCTTAGAAAGAAGCCTCTGGCCAGGGTGGGGACGCCTGCTGAGATGACTCACAACCTACACACACACACATATCCACACACACACACACATACAAGAGAGAGAGAGAGAGAGAGAGAGAGAGCGCCTGAATCGCCGTTTTTTGTTTGCAACCACAATGGGGAGGGAAAAAAAGATTCATCGGAAAAATGGAACCCGCAATTATTCCTGTTTTTGTTGCTATGTATCAGGGTTGTATTTACTTAGCTTACTCAAGGCTTCTATTGTGCTCTGAGGATAGGCAAGGTTTAAGAGATTCAAAGAGTTGGAAGAGACCTTGGAGGACATCTAGTCCAACCCCCTGCCCAAGCAGGAGACCCTGCACCCTTTCTGACAGAGGGCAGACCAGTCTCTTCTTGAAGGCCTCCAGGGATGAAGCTCCCACAACTTCTGAAGGCAACTTCTTATTGTTCTCCCTGTCAGGAAATCCCTCCTTATTCTCAGGTTGACTCTCTCCTTGGTCAGTTTCCATCCATTCTTCCTTCTCTGGCCTTCAAAGGTCCTTTGGAGTACAGCTTGACCCCCTTCCTCCTCTCTGGGGCAGTCCCTCCAATATTGGAAGATGCTCTCCTGTCTCCCCTGGTCCTTCTCTTCCCTAGACTAGTTCCTGCAACTGTCCATCGTCTGTATGAGCCTCCAGGCCTTTGATCATCTTAGATAGGTTCAGATTAACAGAGTTGGAAGGGACCTTAGAGGTCATCTAGTTCAAACCCCTCAGCCCAAGCAGGAGACCCTACACCATTTCTGACAGAGGGCAGTCCAGTCTCTTCTTGAAGGCCTCCAGGGATGAAGCTCCCACAACTTCCGAAGGCAACTTCTCTTCCATGGGTTGATGGTTCTCCCTGTCAGGAAATCCCTCCTTAGGGATTGAATCTCTCCTTGGTCGGTTTCCATCCATTCTTCCTTCTCTGGACTTCAAAGGTCCTTTGGAGAATAGCTTGACCCCCTTCCTCCTCTCTGGGGCAGCCCCTCAAATATTGGAAGGCTGCTATCACGGTTTGTCTAACCGTGGCAATTTTAAGACCTGTGGACTTCAACTCTGGCTGGGGAATTCTGGGAGTTGAAGTCCGCAGGTCTTTAAGAAGTTGCCAAGGTGGGACAACCCCCCCCCCCCATGTTTCAAAGAAAACAATGTCTCATTTTCGCATCTGAATTCATAGATTATTTCAATGGTGGAGGAATCGCAAGATTTTTTTGCAACTTGTTTGGGGGGAAAAATATGTATTTTCCTGGCTGGGGAATTCTGGGAGTTGGAAGTGGAACAGAAGTTGCCTCCAGAAGTTGTGAATGCCCCAACCAACCCTGGAAGTCTTTAAGAAGATGTTGGATAGCCCTTTGTCTGAAACGGTATAGGGCTTCCTGCCTAGGCAGGGGGTTGGACTAGAAGACCTCCGAGGTCCCTTCCAACTCTGCTATTCTATTATTGAAGTCCACAGGTTTTAAAGTTGCCAAGATTGGACGCCCCCAGGTGTGGAAGGAAACAGTGGCCCATTTCTCCATCTGAATCCATAGCGGTGGAGAAATAATGAAGGTCCCATGGCAACCTGTTTGAGGAGGGGAAGATTGTATTTTCCTGGGATTGGCATCGCTGGCAGGGGAATTCTGGGAGTTGAAGTCTTAAAGTTTCCAAGATCGGGCACTCCTGGCTTAAAAAATATATATCCTATTTCTATTTCACAACAATCCTGCAAACTGCTGAGAGTCTACTTGTCGGTTGGGCATTGCATCTTCCCGTTAAGGGTTAAAACCTGAATATTTGCACTCGGGCTCGGCTCGTAAAATCAAACCCCAAAGGAGTTACCTCCTTCCTTCCTTTACTAGAAATTCCTTCCCTCTCACTGTTTGCCCATCAATCACCCCTCCGGGTAGCGCTTCCCCCAACTTCCACTGGGAAGGACCCAGCTTGCACAATGACTCATGCAGAGTTGCGACACGTTCTCTGCAAATTGGTCATTGAGAAAGGAGAATGACTGGCTACTCCCTTCCCAGGATCGAGGAAAGCTGGGGTGGGGGTGGGGGTGGGGGTAGGAATGCCAGAGCTGTGATTCACGCAGATTTGCAACGGTCAGCCTCCGACCCAGCTCCTGAATTCTCTTCCAAACGGATCTCCCGCTCCTCGTAAATCTATCCGAATACAGCTGGAAGGGACCTGGGAGGTCTTCTAGTCCAGCCCCCTGCTCAAGCAGGAGACCCTACATCATTTCAATAGAGCTGGAAGGGGCCTTGGAGGTCTCCTAGTCCAGCCCCCTGCTCAAGCAGGAGACCCTACATCATTTCAATCAGAATAGAGCTGGAAGGGGCCTTGGAGGTCTTCTAGTCCAACCCCCTGCTCAATCAGGAGACCCTACATCATTTCAATCAGAATAGAGCTGGAAGGGGCCTTGGAGGTCTTCTAGTCCAGCCCCCTGCCCAATCAGGAGACCCTACATCATTTCAATCAGAATAGAGCTGGAAGGGGCCTTGGAGGTCTCCTAGTTCAGCCCCCTGCTCAAGCAGGAGACCCTACATCATTTCAATCAGAATAGAGCTGGAAGGGGCCTTGGAGGTCTCCTAGTCCAGCCCCGTGCTCAATCAGGAGACCCTACATCATTTAAATAGGGCCGGAAGGGGCCTTGGAGGTCTCCTAGTCCAGCCCCGTGCTCAATCAGGAGACCCTACATCATTTCAATCAGAATAGAGCTGGAAGGGGCCTTGGAGGTCTTCTAGTCCAGCCCCCTGCTCAAGCAGGAGGCCCTCTACCATTTCAGACAGGTGGCTGTCCAATCTTTTCTTAAATCTTGATTTTCTGCTTTTCACCGTTAGCCGCCCATGGGAATGGCAGGCGTAAAAAAAGGTGTTACAGAAATACACAATACATTAATATAATGAATATAGGATTATAATATAATTAACATAAATAATATTAAATTAATATGATACGTAGCTAATAAATAAATAAATGCATAAACAGCATGTGTAATACTGCGTCCAGTTTTCGTCAAAAACCCAAAGACCAGCTTGGCAAGAGACATTGTAAAAATGGGCCCAAGTTCACTTAAGAAGTGCCTTGCTTAGCAACAGAAGTTTCAGGCGTAAATCAAGGACTAGCTATATAATAGCTGCAGGCACAATAATCATACAATTCTCCCTCCTGCCCCACCTGAGCTTCACCGATGAGCAGAGATGGAAGGGACCTTGTAGGTCATCTAGCCCAACCCCACCAGAGTTATGACGACTTTGGAGTTTCGTGCCAACGGACGCTTGGCCTTGGACGCAGGAGAGCCTGCGAAGTCCGATCCTGGGAAATATTTCTTCGTGCCCAGCCAGTGAAAGTGGAGACGGACCCCGACAGGCAGCCCTGTCAATCAACCTGGGCTTTGTGCCTCTTGCTGCTATTTCAGGGGCCCAGCGGGCACGGGGTTTGGCCTGCCTTGTATTTTTAGAAGCATCGGCTATGCCGGGCAAGTTGGGAAGCGGGCAGGTTTTCTGGGAGAGGAGGAAAGCTTACCGGAAAAAGGGAAAACAAGCAAAACTTTTAGATCTCTGAATTGCCAAGTGAATCTGGCAGGATCCACGCGAAATACTTGGAATGCATTTGCTTGCCACGATGTAAAAAAGATGTGGAGACTCTGGAAAGAGTGCAGAGAAGAGCAATAAAGAGGATGAGGGGACTGGAGGCTCAAATAGATGATGGACGGTTGCAGGAACTGGGCCTGGCTGGTCTAAGGAAGAGAAGGACCAGGGGAGACAGGAGAGCATCTTCCAATAGTTGAGGGGCTGCCCCAGAGAGGAGGAAGGGGGTCAAGCTATACTCCAAAGCACCAGAAGGGAAGGACAAGAAGCAATGGGTGGAAACTAATCAAGGAGAGAAGCAACTTAGAACTGAGGAGGAATTTCCTGACAGAACAATTAACCAGTAGAACAGAAATTGCCTCCAGAAGTTGTGAATGCTCCACCACTGCAAGTCTTTAAGAAGATATTGGATAGCCATTTGTCTGAAACGGTATAGGGTTTCCTGCCTAGGCAGGGGGTTGGACTAGAAGACCTCCAAGGTCCCTTCCAACTCTGCTATTCATCTTGAAACTGGCTGGCTGGGGAATTCTGGGAGTTAAAGTCCACTTGGCTTCAAACTTTCTAGCTGGGGGATTCTGGGAGTTGAAGTCCACATATCTTAAACCACGCTGGCTGGGGGATTCTGGGAGTTGAAGTCCTCCCATCTTAAAGCTGGCTGGCTGGGGAATTCTGGGAGTTGAAGTCCACATATCTTAAACCACACCGGCTGGGGAATTCTGGGAGTTGAAGTTCTCCCATCTTAAAGCTGGCTGGCTGGCTGGGGAATTCTGGGAGTTAAAGTCCACTTGGCTTCAAACATTCTAGCTGCGGAATTCTGGGAGTTAAAAGTCCACCTATCTTAAACCACGCCGCCTGGGGGATTCTGGGAGCCTGTCCGCCATCTTCAAGTTGCCAAGGGCGAGAAACTTGGCATTCCAGAGCCCCACTTTGACAAGGCAAGAGAGAAGGCGCACTTATCAGTGCTGGGTGGTATCTGGGAAGAGTCTGCAGGCACCGTCCCAGGTGACAGCCAGCATCTCTTGATCCCAGCCATGACATCTGCCATTGCTCGTGTGTACCGTCCGACGGCAGACAGAGAGAATTGCTCTCCAGAAAGAGCACAATAGGCGAGGATGCACCGAGCGGAAAAAAGCCGGCATTCCAGTTAATTCTCCATGATCAGCAGCCTTTTCCGGAGGACCCAGTGCGAAAACAGCCAGCTCAGGTCACCGAGACAAGAGGTGGGGGAAGAGAGATTCAGGGGAAATGGCTAAAACTGGACATTTGCAAATGCAATACAATACAATACAATAGCAGGGTTGGAAGGGACCTTGGAGGTCATCTAGTCCAGGGGTCTCCAACCTTTGCAACTTTTAAGTCTGAAGGACTTCAGCTCCCAGACTTGCTGGCTGGAGAATTCTGGGAGCTGAAGTCCTTCAGACTTAAAGTTGCAAAGGTTGGAGACCCCTGGCCCAGGCCCTGACACTGACAGCTTTGCTGGCTGGAGAAGTCTGGGAGCTGAAGTCCTTCAGACTTAAAGTTGCAAAGGTTGGAGACCCCTGCTCTAGTCCAACTCCCTGCCTAGGCAGGAAGCCCTATACCGTTTCAGACAAATGGCTCTCCAACATCTTCTTGAAGACTTCCAGTGTTGGGGCATTCACAACTTCTGGAGGCAACTTCTGTTCCACTGATTAATTGTTCTAATTGTCAGGAAGTTTCTCCTTAGTTCTAAGTTGCTTCTCTCCTTGATTAGTTTCCACCCATTGCTTCTTGTCCTGCTGCCTTGGAGAATAGCTTGACTCCCTCTTCTTTGGGGCAACCCCTGAGATGCTGGTGGCTTTTTTTTTTTCCAGGGAGGTGAAGAGAAAAATAATCTTGATTGCAACAGAGCGTGCCAAGAATTCTGTGCAAAACGTTACCTAGGGGATCCTGGACTTTGCTTAGTGACCGTTCACATTTGCAACAAATCTAGCCAGTTTTTCACACTTAACGACATTCTCATGCGTCGAAATTGAGACGCTGGGCAACTGCTCATGTTTACGACGGTTGCAGGGTCCCCCGGGGGTCCCCTCTGGGGACCTTTGGACAAGCAGAGTCCGCGGGAGGGAGCAACTCTGTCCCTCGCTTCATCGCTTCGTGATTCGCTTAACAACGGTGGCAAGAATGGTGCTCAAAGGGGGCCCCGTTCGCCGAATAATGGAAATGTTGGGCTGTATCACAGGTCAGGCAGCTTCTCAAGATGGGCTTTTGCATTCAGACAATCCGCGTGGCTAAGCTGGAGTTTTAGATGTTGGCTCTGGTGGGAGCCATTCGCTTGGCGCATTGTGCCAAATGGTGACCCTGTGTGGCATCTGTTGCGTGTGGTGTGAAGGTGGTTTGCTCAAGGTTTAAACCCTGCTGTTGTTAAACCAGGCTCTCTGATGTTTAAACCAGTATTTATCCATCTCGGCACTTCAAACATGCGTGGACTTCAATTCCCTGAATTCCGTAGCCAGCGTGCTTGGAGATATAAGCTTCAAGCATGCTTGAAGTCTAGGGAAGAGAAGGACCAGGGGAGACAGGAGAGCATCTTCCAGTATTTGAGGGGCTGCCCCAGAGAGGAGGAAGGGGGTCCGAGGCGGGCGAATGGCTTGCCGTCGGTTGCTCTCGAAGGAGATTCCACACACACACACACACGGCGAGCAGTGTGCAGAGCTGGGTGTGCGTAGGGGTGTGAGTGTGCACGTGCAAGACCACACCTGGAACCCAGTTTTGATGCCCACACAATAAAAAAAAAAGAGGTTGAGACTCTAAGAAGGAGTTGCAGAAAGGAGCAACAAAAATGATCAGAGACTGGGCTGCCCTCTGTCAGAAATGGTGGAGGGACTCCTGCTTGGGCAGGGGGTTGGACTAGATGACCTCCAAGGTCCCTTCCAACTCTGTTAATCTGAATCTATCTAAGATGATCAAAGGCTTGGAGGCTAAAACAGACGATGGACGGTGGGCCTGGCTGGTCTAGGGAAGAGAAGGACCAGGGGAGACAGGAGAGCATCTTCCAGTATTTGAGGGGCTGCCCCAGAGAGGAGGAAGGGGGTCAAGCTGTTCTCCAAAGCCCCTTTGAAGGCCAGAGAAGGAAGAATGGATGGAAATTGACCAAGGAGAGATTCAACTTGGGAATAAGGAGGAATTTCCTGACAGGGAGAACCATGAATCCATGGAACTGAAGTTGCCTTCGGAAGTTGTGAGAGCTTCATCCCTGGAGGCTTTCAAGAAGAGACTAGATCTGCCCTCTGTCAGAAATGGTGTAGGGACTCCTGCTTGGGCTGAGGGGGGTTGGACTAGATGACCCACACGTTCCCTTCCAACTCGGTTAATCTGTTAATGGTGTAGGGTCTGCTTGGGCAGGGGTTGGGCTAGATGACCTATAAGGTCCCTCCCAATTCTGTTAATCCGTCAAAGATGGGTGGACTTCAACTCCCAGCATGGCTGACTGGGGAAACCTAGTCCAGAGATCCTTAAAGCATGATGGCTAGGGAATTGTGGGAGTTGAAGTCCATCTTAAAGCAAGCTGGTTGGGGAATTCTGGGAGTTGAAGTCCACCCATCTTAAAGCATGCTGGCTGGGGGATTCTGTGAGTTGAACTCCATCTTAAAGCAGGCTGGTTGGGGGATTGTGGAAGTTGAAGTCCAACTTGAAGCAAACTGGCTGGGGGATTGTGGGAGTTGAAGTCCATCTTAAAGCAGGCTGGCTGGGGGATTGTGGGAGTTGAAGTCCATCTTAAAGCAGGCTGGCTGGGGGATTGTGGGAGTTGAAGTCCATCTTAAAACAAACTGGCTGGGGAATTCTGGGAGTTGAAGTCCATCTTAAAGCAAACTGGCTGGGGGATTGTGGGAGTTGAAGTCCACCCATCTTAAAGCAGGCTGGCTGGGGAATTATGGGAGTTGAAGTCCACACGCCTTAAGAGTTGCCCAGGTTGAGAAATACCAGTTTAAATACTGGTCAAGAATAGCCAAATACACCTTTCTCATCCTGTCCCGTGAGAAGGTGAACAAACCCGAATCCCTTTATTTCTCGCGTTGCCCAAAGCCAAGATGGGGCCTTGCGGTTCTCCAATTGTTGGCTTGGGTAGACAGCCACATGCCAAAGTGCTGATTCAACTGCGTTGCTATTTTAAATTTTAATTAATTGAATGTGCTGAATTTGTAAGGCCACCCACTGGCTCCACCACTCACCGTACGGCGGGGGAGAGTCAAAAGCTATGACGAGAGGGTAACCCGCCCTCCTTTTCAAGGTGACAAAGCAGAAAGTTGGCTCGCCCTGCAAAAAGATTCCTATCTGAGCGGCCTTTGATGGATTTAATGCGGCGTGCGTTTAATGCGAATTGAATCCGCCTGCAATTTTGTGCCTTGGTTTCATTTGAGGGTTCTGGGTGAGCCACGATCACAGCTGGAAAAAAAACAAACCACCTTTGCTGCAGTTTTTCAGCCTCAAATCCTGCCTTAACAGAGTTGGAAGGGACCTTGGGGGTCATCTAGTCCAACCCCCCCCCTCGCCCAAGCAGGAGACCCTACACCGTTTCGGACAGATGGCAGTCCAGTCACACGTGCCTTCTTCAACCAAGAGTAAAATTCCCTAAAATCCCGGCTTTATTGTGCTGTGTGATGTGCTCTAATGGTCAAGGCACTTTGGGCCAATCACCAGGAGACGGTGAGTTCTAGTCCTGCTTGAGGTATGAAAGCTGGCTGGATGACCTTGGGTCAATCACCAGGTGACGGTGAGTTCTAGTCCTACTTCAGGTATGAAAGCTGGCTGGATGACCTTGGGTCAATCACCAGGAGACGGTGAGTTCTAGTCCTGTCTAGACAGTGAGTTCTGATTCCATCTTAGCCATGAAAGCCGGCTGAGTAACTTTGGGCCAATCACTAGGCGATAGTGAATTCTAGTCCTACTTCAGCCATGAAAGCCAACTGAGTAACTTTGGGCCAATCACCAGGTGACAGGGAGTTCTAGTCCTCCCTTATCTATGAAAACCAACTGGGTGACTTTGGGCCAATCACCAGGAGACTGTGAGTTCTAGTCCCATTTAGCCAGGAAAGCCGGCCTAGTAACTTTGGGCCAATCACCAGGTGACGGTGAGTTCTAGTCCTCCCTTATCTATGAAATCTGGCTGGATGATCTTGGGCCAATCACCAGGTGACAGTGAGTTCTAGTCCTGCCTTATCTATAAAAACCAACTGGATGACTTTGGGCCAATCACCAGGCGACGGCGAGTTCTAATCCTCCCTTATCTATGAAAACCAGGAAGAGGAAATGGCGTTGAATACCTTGGCTGCCTTCAATGATTCGTCGAAATAATCCACACGGCAAGATGCAAATCAATAAAAACGGTATACCAATATATACGGCCCTTTTCTGCTGGAAGAAATCCCAAGGCGGGCAAACGCCGAATCTGACACAACCCGCCTATCCCCGGTTTACAAACTCTTGAAAGAATGTGGATTTCCACCATCAACCCTCTCCTTTTTCTGCTGCAAGAAACCCCACTGTGAAAGTTTGCCTGACTTGTCGTAGCCACCTCCTGTTTTAACAACCATGGGATCCAGCTCTGTTTGGATAATGCAGGATAATGAGAAGAAGAGGAAGAAGAAGAGGAAGAAGAAGAGGAGGAGGAGGAGAGGAGGAGGAGGGGGAGGGGAGAAGAACAGCAGGAGGAAGAGGAGGAGGAGGAGGAGAAGAAGAAGAAGGAGAAGGAGGAGAAGGAGAAGGTGAAGAGCAGGAGGAGGAGGAGGAGAAGAGGAGGAGGAGGAGGAGGAGAAGGAGGAGGAGGAGGAGGAGGAGAAGGAGAAGGAGAAGGAGAAGGAGAAGGAGAAGAAGAAGAAGAAGAAGAAGAAGAAGAAGAAGAAGAAGAAGAAGAAATATTGCAGATATTTCATGACCCAACTAGGTAATACCATCAGTGATAGAAGGGAATGGAGGAGGAGGAGGAGGAGGAGGAGGAGGAGGAGGAGGAGGAGGAGGAGGAGGAGGAGGAGGAGAAGAAGGAGAAGGAGGAGGAGGAGGAGGAGGAGGAGGAGGAGGAGGAGGAGAAGAAGAAGAAGAAGAAGAAGAAGAAGAAGAAGAAGAAGAAGAAGAAGAAGAAGAAGAAGAAGAAGAAGAAGAAGAAGAAGAAGAAGAAATCTTGCAGATATTTCATGACCCAACTAGGTAATTTATTTATTTATTGAATTTATACCCCGCCCTTCTGCAAACGGACCCAGGGCGGTGGGTCTCAGTGATAGAAGGGATAGAAGGGAATGGAGGAGGAGGAGGAGGAGGAGGAGGAGGAGGAGGAGGAGGAGAAGGAGGAGAAGGAGGAGAAGGAGGAGAAGGAGAAGAAGAAGGATGAGGAGGAGGAGGAAAAATTCCCACCCAGATTGCATCTGGTTTTAAGCAGCCGTTTTCAGCAGCCGGTGACGTGAGTGGAAGGGAATGTCAGCATTTTTGGCAAAGGGGGGGGGTGTTCTCAAACGGGGTGGTGTGGCGCAGGGAGGGGTTAAGAGATGGTGACATGTAGGAGAAGAACAGGGAACAGCTGGATTTTTCTCAGCTGGGCGAACGGCTTCACGCAATGCACTAAAAGTGCGTGGTAGGTTTTTTTTTCCAAACGTGGCCCCTTTAAGACTTCAACTCCCAGAATTCCCCAACCGTCATAAATAGGAGTCGGTGGCCCAAGCATCTGAATTTCGGCGCTGCAAGGGTCGTAAACTGTGAAAAACAGCCTAAGTCGGGGTGTGTGTGTGTATTTCAGGGCCGTCGTAGCTTTGAGCAGTCGCTAAAGGAACTGTCGTAAGTCGAGGACTGGCTGTATACATCTACGTCCCCAGCGCACGGACACAATGGAGCCCAACATTTAGGTTAAGGGAGACGTTCGGGAAGCGACTTGGCCCCGTCTCGCCACATTTCAGCCACGTTTGCAGTTCTTAAATTAGTCACTTGGTTGTTAAGTGAATCGGGCTTCCCCCTTGACTTGGACCGTCAGAAGGTCGCCAAAGGGGATCATGGGTTTCCCTGGGACACTGCAACCGTCATAAATGTGAATCGGTTGTCAAGCGTCTGAATGTCAATCACCTGGCCACGGGGATGCTGCAGCGGTCGTAAGTGCGAACAGTCGCCATTTTCAGAGCTGTTGCAGCTTCGAACGGTCACTCGATGTTCAGTTGAGGGCTACTTGTAGCTAAATAGCAATAGAAATACCAGCCGGGGTGGCGCAGTGGTTAGGATGGAGTATTGCAGGGGAATTCTGCCCACTGCTAGCAGTTTGAAACTGACCAGCTCAAGGTCGACTCAGCCTTCTGTCCTTCTGAGGTGGGTCAAATGAGGACCCAGATTGTTGAGGGACAAGAGGCTGACTCTGCAAACCGCTTAGAGGGGGCTGGAAAAGCTCTGTGAAGTGGCATATAAGTCTAACTGCTATTCCTTCCTTCCTGCCTTCCTTCCTTCCTTCCTTCCTTCCTTCCTTCCTTCCTTCCTTCCTTCCTTCCTTCCTTCCTTCCTTCCTTCCTTCTTCCTGAAGGTCGACTCAGCCTTCCGTCCTTCCGAGGTGGGTAAAATGAGGACCCCGATTGTTGGGGGGCAAAAGGCTGACTCTGTAAACCGCTCAGAGGGGGCTGTGAAGCATTGTGAATATCTCGGCTACCCAGCTCCACCTTCCAGCTCTGAGCTGCTAAACCAGCTGAGGAAGATTCCTCCTCAATCCAGGAGGACAAGATAGTGAGCCTTCAACCTGGCTGATATTGCCAGCTTGGACAGGTGTGCATCTCTCCCATCAGCCGATTATCGACTTAATAACCGAGTCGGAAGGGAGCTTGTGGGTCATCTAGTCCAACCCCCCGCCCAAGCAGGAGACCCTCCACCATTTCTGACCGAGGGCAGCCCAGCCTCTTCTTGAAAGCCTCCAGGGATGAAGCTCCCACAACATCTGAAGGCAACTTCTGTTCCATGGGTTGATGGTTCTCCCTGTCAGGAAATCCCTCCTTATTCCCAGGTTGAATCTCTCCTTGGTCAGTTTCCATCCATTCTCCCTTCTCTGGCCTTCAAAGGTCCTTTGGAGAATAGCTTGAGCCCCTTCCTCCTCTCTGGGGCAGCCCCCTCAAACCTGCCATATTCTAGGCGTGGTCTTGTTAGGACTTTATAGGTTTTTAATAGGTTTTCAAAAGCAGACCATGATTTGACCAGGTTGGTATAAGGACTCCTGCCTTCAGGATGGAAAGTGACCAAGAAGAGATTGAACCTGGAAACGAGGAAGAATTTCCTGACAGGGAGAACCATCAACGCATGGAACAGAAGTTGCCTTTGGAAGTTGTGGGAGCTTCATCCCTGGAGGCTTTCAAGAACAGATTGGACTGCCCTCTGTCAGGAATGGTTGAGGGTCTCCTGCTTGGGCTGGGGGGTTGGACTAGATGAGCTCCAAAGTCTCTTCCAACTCTGTTAATCTGTTATCTAGGGAAGAGAAGGACCAGGGGAGACAGGAGAGCATCTTCCAATAGGTAAGAGGCTGCCCCAGAGAGGAGGAAGGGGGTCCAGCTATTCTCCAAAGCCCCTTTGAAGGCCAGAGAAGGAAGAATAGATGGAAACTGACCAAGGAGAAATTCAACCTGGACATAAGGAGGAATTTCCTGACGGAGAACCGTCAACCCATGGAACAGAAGTTGCCTCTGGAAGTTGTGGGAGCTTCATCCCTGGAGGCTTTCAAGAAGAGATTGGACTGCCATCAGTCAGAAATGGTGGAGGGTCTCCTCCTTGGGTGGGTGGTTGGGCTAGATGACCTCCAAGGTCCCTTCCAACTCTTGTTAATCTGTTAAAACCTCCAGTGATAGAGCACCCACACGAGATAGGGAGAGAAATATTAAGTTTCTTCTCTTTAGACAACGCAGCAGGCCCAAAGTGCATTTATTCCACGCTCAAAGGGTAGGTTACTTTTCGACCTGGTTTGTGCGCTGTGGCTTGTGCGCTCAGCCCCCCTTGGTTAGATTAGCCTCCAATGTCCTGCGCAACTCAACCATGTAAGGATGGACCTGTCTATTAGCAGAAGCTGACAATGCGGGCGCTGATGGGATTATAGTCTTTACGGATAGCAGTTTTCACTGAAATGTTTCATTATGCCTTGTTTTTGTGCCTTCCATTCAACAAGGCTTGAGATGGGCAGCTATATAAATCCAGCCCATCCATCCATCCATCCGTGAGTTGTACATGCTGGTCTATCACTGGACTATCATGGACTATTTGCATTGTTGACAAAATGCAAGGTCTACCAAAGACATCCCATTTTTCCTTTCCAAAATACAGTTTCCCTAAACCAGGGGTCTGCAAAGTTGGCTCTTTTAAGACTGGTGGATTTCAACTCCCAGAATTCCCCAGCCAGCTATGCTGACTGGGGAACTCTGGGAGTTGAAGTCCACCAGTCTTAAAAGAGCCAACTTTGCAGACCCCTGCGGCCTAAACCTTTTCACCAACTATAACCCATCTATCACAATCCACCACGAAGGATATTCGTTTTTAAAAACAATCCATCATACGGTCAAACGGCACTCAAACGTATTCCGAGAATTACTCTGGACGCATCAAGGAATAACCAGGATTTCGTTTCTTCGTTTGGAAATTCAAAATAGATCGGAGGAAATGGATTCTTGGGCTTAGGACCATTGTTTTGACAGTTTGGAGTTACAACGGGGATCGGGGGGTGGGGGTGGGGGAAATGACTTCTGACCCGTCCTCAAAGTTATGACCGTCGCACCACTTGGCAACCAATTCACATTTACAACGGTCACATGATCCATGATTCCTCCAGAAGTTGTGAATGCCCCAACCCTGGAAGTCTTTAAAAAGATGTTAGATAGCCATTTGTCTGAAATGGTATAAGGTTCCTGCCTACGCAGGGGGTTGGACTAAAAGACCTACAAGGTCCCTTCCAACTCTGCTATTGTATTGTATTGTATTGTATTTATGACCCTTCCAGCCATCTTCTGACCAACCACATCAATGGAGGAAGCGAGATTTGTTTAACAACGGCAGGGATTCACTTCATGACCAGGGTAAAAATGGCTGTAAAACTGTGGTGCCTTGCTTAATGACTGCATGGCTTAGTGACCGAAATCCCAATTCCAATTGTGGTTGTAAGTTGAAGACTATCACGATATTAACGAAAGGAATTTTAATGATGCTTCTCAATCTGGCAGTGAAAATATTATAAGCAGGGCTCATCCCACATAGAGGTGGAGCTCTCGCCTCCCAGTCAGGAGGCTGTGAGTTCAATCCTAGGTAGAGGCAGATGTAGGGTCTCCTGCCTGGGCAGGGGGTTGGGCTAGATGACCTGCAAGGTCCCTTCCAACTCTTGTTAAAATGCTTAAAGCAGGAGTCCTCCAATCTTGACCACTTTAAGACTTGTGGACTTCAACTCCCAGAATTCCTCAGCCGGTAAGGGGAATTCTGGGAGTTGAAGTCCACAACGTCTTAAAAATGCCAACTTTGGAAAGCCCTGCTTTAAACCTTGATTTTTAAAACTGCAGAATGGGCTCTGTGCTTGTGAATGGAGTCTGGTGCAACCAACAGACCCACATTCTGGCTTTGTATCATAGCTAAGCCTTTGTAAGCCAAAATTGTCCTGCAGCAGCCATGGTGGACTAAGCAATCATGGAATAGCAGCAGCCAGATCGGTCCTGTCAGTCCTCCAAAGGAAAAAAAAGAGTCAGATGGCTAGAGCGGCTTGAACCAAGCAAAAACGCAAGGTTTCTCTAGGAGAGAAATCAACTGCCAGGCAGGGCAGGCGGGAAAGAAGCAACTCCCCAAAGCTGATTGGCTGCCGCGCCACAGCCCACGCCCACGCCCACGCCAGCTTGGCCAATGGGGACAGAGCCTTTGACATAAGGCCGCTTTTGTGGCCAGATGATTGACGGGGAGAGGGGGAAGAGAGCTGAAAGTTATTATGATGGACACGTTGGCAAGACAACGCTGCTGGGTTGCAGAGGCCAGATTTGGGTGGGAAAGCGTTGACAAACATATTTTTAAAAGTCCATGTTTCATGCAAAGTTTTAAAAAAGGAAAAATAAGTCAAAGGCGCCCCACAATTTGATGCATTGCAAAAGGTTTATTTAAAAAAATAAAACCACCCAAAAGGAACGGATGAAGGATTTTTCAGATCCCCAGTTGCCCGTCTGCTTCTGACTTTGCAAAATAGGATGATGCTGGTTTAGGAGAATGCATTGCTAGGACCTCTTTTTATGGGCCGATGATGGCTTATGTTTTGCTTGTTTAGATCCCTTTATTATCCACTTTTTTTCATGTGTTTTCATACTTGTTTCCTTGTACTTCTTGCCAAATATTAAATAAATGAATAAATGAATTTCCCATCCCTCCCCTCTCAAAAGCCTCCTTGCCTGATAAACCAGAGTTGACCCCAAATCAAACAGACCAAGAAACTAAGCTAAGCCGAATTTCCTTTCCTTTTACCGTTCTTTCCCTTTCTTCCTTTCCTCCTTCCTTCCTTTCCTTTTTCCTTTCCCCTTTTCTTCTTTCCTTTCATCTTTTCCCTTCCTTTCTTCTCTTTTTGTCTTCCTTTTTTTCTTTCCCCTCCTTTTTCCATCTCCCTCCTTTTATCTTTTCCTTTTTTCTTTCCTCTTTTCTTCTTCCCTCTTTCTTGTCCTTTTATCTTCTTTTCCTTTCCTTTTTTCTTTCTCCCTTTCTTCTTTCCTTTCCTCTTTCCCCTTCCCTCCCTCCTCCTTTTATCTTCTTTCCCTTTCCTTTTTCCCTTTCCTCTTTTCTTCTTTCCTCTTTCCCCTTCCCTTCTTCTCCTTGTATCTCCTTAATCCTTTCCTTTTTTTCTTTCCCCTTTTCTTCTTCCCTCTTTCTTGTCCTTTTATCTTCTTTTCCTTTCCTTTTTTCTTTCTCCCTTTCTTCTTTCCTTTCCTCTTTCCCCTTCCCTCCCTCCTCCTTTTATCTTCTTTCCCTTTCCTTTTTCCCTTTCCTCTTTTCTTCTTTCCTCTTTCCCCTTCCCTTCTTCTCCTTGTATCTCCTTAATCCTTTCCTTTTTTTCTTTCCCCTTTTCTTCTTTCCCATCCTTTCCTTTCCTCTTTCCCCTTCCTCCTTTTATCTTCTTTTCCTTTCCTCTTTCCTTTCCTCTTTTCTTCTTTCCTTTCTCCTCCTTTCCTTTCTCCCCTTCCTTCCTTCCTTCCTTCCTTCCTTTCCTCCCTCCCTCAAAATGTCTTAACTGATTGACAGGACAAGAAGCTCCTTCTGCTCTCCGTCTCTTAATCCTGTTTTCATCTAGTTTTACCTTTTTAATTCACGCCGTTTGACTCTTTAACGTTCTGTTTCTATTTTTATAATGCGTAAGCTGGCCAGAGGCATCTTATAGGGGAAAACCGGGGTGTGGGGGGCAGAAACCTTTAATGAATCAGTCAAACAAAGCATCAAAACCTTCTCCATTCACAAGGCAGGGAGAGGACCCCTCCTCATCTCTCTTGCCACTTCCAGCAAAATATCTGCAAAATATCTACCGTGCAATTAATCGCCAGATGGGCTTCTATTTCTATTATTGCAAGAATTATTAAAGAAAACTCAAGCCCTCTTCAAAGTAGAGAGGGGAGAGAAGCAACTGGGCAGCCATCTAGCAGCCCCCTGTCGCTGGGCGACATCAATTGCGAGTTCAGTGGGCGGCCGTAAGTCGAGGACTTGCGGTTGGTTTCGACAGAGAAGGATGGCGGATGGGGGAAGAGCCGCGATGTGTTCCTTTTCTTCCCTGCCTCGACACGTTTCCTGGGAAGGGTTTCCAGCCAGAATTTCTGGAACCGCTTCCGAGAATCGGAAGGCACAACATGGAGGAGCTACTACTATTGCTACTTGCTCAAACAGACCAGAAGTTCGACTCCCGATTCCCACGAAGGAATGCAACCCACACACGGAGGGCAAAGTCCCACCTGTGCAAAAGGTGAAGGCACCACGCCCCACCGAAGTGAAATCTGGCGTCGTTTCTAATGATTTTTGTGTTCTCTGTTTACCCTGTCGATTGCCTTTTCTTGTATTTTTTTAAATTGCGTCCAATTCTCGGAGTTCCCCTTTCGAAGGTTTTTCCACAAAGGGGTTTGAAACTGGACTCCTTTTCTTGGGGCTGAGGGAAAGTGGCTGGGCCCAAGGTCACCCTGCCGGCTCGGGGCCTAAGGCGGGACTAGAACTCGGGACCTCCCGGTTTCGTGGCTTAACCACAACACTTTATCCTAGAAGGTGACTAAGGTCACAAGCCTTGTAGCTCCGATCGGTCCTTCCTGTCCCATGGAAAGAAAACTCCATTGGGCCTGAAATAACAGATTAACAGAGTTGGAAGGGGCCCTTGTAGGTCATCTAGTCCAACCCCCCGCCCAAACAGGAGACCCTACACTATTTCTCACAGATGGATATCCAGTCTCTTCTTGAAAGCCTCCAGGAATGAAGCTCCCACAACTTCTGAATAACAGAATAATAACAGAATAACTGCTGGAAGTACTTTGAAAGTCATCTAGACCAACACCCCTGCCCAAGGCGGAAACCCTACACCATTTCTGACAGCTGGAAATCCAGTCTCTTCTTGAAAGCTCCCACAAATTCTGAAGGCAACCTCTGCTCCATTGAATATAGAATACCACAGTTGAAGGGCCCTTGTAAGTCATCTAGTCCAACCCCTCACCCAAGCAGGACACCCTACACCATTCCTGACCGAGGGCAGTCCAGTCTCTTCTTGAAGGCCTCCAGGGATGAAGCTCACACAACTTCTGAAGGCAACTTCTGTTCCATGGGTTGATGGTTCTCCCTGTCAGGAAATTCCTCCTTATTTCCAGGTTGAATCTCTCCTTGGTCAGTTTCCATCCATTCTTCCTTCTCTGGCCTTCAAAGGCGCTTTGGAGAATAGCTTGACCCCCTTCCTCCTCTCTGGGGCAGCATCTTCCAATATCAGAAGATGCTCTCCTGTCTCCCATGGTCCTTCTCTTCCCTGGATTAGCCAGGCCCACCGTCCATCGTCTGTTTTAGCCTCCAAGCCTTTGATCATCTTAGATAGACTCAGATTAACAGAGTTGGAAGGGAGCTTGGAGGTCATCTAGTCCAACCCCCCATGCTCAAGCAGGAGACCCTCCACCATTTCTGACAGAGGGCAGCCCAGTCTCTGATCATTTTTGTTGCTCCTCTCTGCAACTCCTTCTTAGAGTCTCAACCTCTTTTTCTTTATAGCGTGGGCATCAAAACTGGGTTCCAGGTGTGGTCTTGCACGTGCACACTCACACCCCTACACACACCCAGCTTTGCACACTGCTTGCCGCGGGGGTGTGTGTGTGAAATCTCCTTTGAGAGCAACCAATGGCAAGCCGTTCGCCCGCCTCGGACTCTGCCCTTCCTTGCATGACGTTAAGACAAAGAAAAATCCGCACTCCGTGCCCCCCTGGTGTGTGAGCCCAGGCACACACACACACACACACACAAACACACAACCCTGCACATCTCTTCAAGCCTCCGGGCAGGCCCTGAGAACCTGACCAGACCCATCCCGCTGCCTGGGTTGCAGAAACCTGCCCTAGCTCGTTCCTGGCAGGCAGGCAGGGTGGCAGCTGCTTTGCAACGGGAACCAGATTTCAGATCCTTCGTGCGTCTCTCTCTCACACCTACTTAAGGACGATCAGGTGGATAAGAGGCGCACCTTCACGCCAGGGCTAGGCAAAGGGAGGGGGTCCCAGCACACCCCCCCCCCCCCAGAAAAAGCATCCCACCTGATCTTCTGGTCCCTCCAAATTCTCACTGTCGTCTCCCACCCACCCTATGGGTCCCGTTTTCGCCCCCACGCCCAGTGGGTCTTCCCACCCTTGCAAAGGTTTTCCAAGCTTCTTCCCCCACGCCCTCCTCCTCCTCCCCCTCCTCTAGATTCTGCTGGAGGCATCTTCTCTCCAGCCTCCATATTTGGGCAAAAAAACTTTCCCAAAGATATCTCGCCAGATCTGAAGGGTTTCTAGTGAGGAGGAGCACCCAAGCGTGACTTTAAAGGTGTTGGGGAGGGGAGGGGAGGAGGAGAGAAAAAGGAAGGAAAGAAGGGAATGGAAGATTAAAGAGAAGAGAAAAAGGAAGGAGGGGAGAGAAGGGGAGAAGAGAGATGAGAAGAGGAGAGAGAGAAAGGAAGCAGGGGAGAGGAGGGGAGAGGAGAGGAGAGAAAAAGGAAGGAGGGAAGGGAATGGAAGAGAAGAGAGATGAGAAGAGAGAAAGGAAGGAGGGGAGAGAAGGGGAGGGGAGAGGAGAGGAGAGAAGAGAAAAAGGAAGGAGGGAAGGGAATGGAAGAGAAAAGAGAAGAAAAAAGGGAAGGAGGGGAGAGAAGGGGAGAAGAGGGATGAGAAGAGAAGAGAGAAAGGAAGCAGGGGAGAGAAGGGGAGGGGAGAGGAGAGAAGAGAAAAAGGAAGGAGGGAAGGGAATGGAAGAGAAAAGAGAAGAGAAGAGAGAAAGGAAGCAGGGGAGAGAAGGGGAGGGGAGAGGAGAGGAGAGAAGAGAAAAAGGAAGGAGGGAAGGGAATGGAAGAGAAAAGAGAAGAGAAAAAGGAAGGTGGGGAGAGAAGGGGAGAAGAGAGATGAGAAGAGAAGAGAGGAAGGAAGGAAGCAGGGGAGAGAAGGGGAGAGGAGGGGAGAGGAGAGGAGAAAAAAAGGAAGGAGGGAAGGGGAGAGGACCCTTACTGGGATTCGAACCAGGGAAGAATTACATGTGAGGCAGCTGTAATTGCCACTAGACCACTGGTTCTACTCCTGATCAGAACCAGTAGTCTAGTGGCAATTACAACTGCCTCACATGTAAATACAGCCCCGGTTCGAATCCCAGGAAGGGTATGGCTAGCTGATGAGAGCTAAATAGCTTGAAATAGATCTATACTAGTCTCCCTTATTTATTTATTTATCAGCACAAACGTAACACAAATATATATATATGTATGTATGTATGGGTAGCAGTACGCTCCTTCTCTCCCATATTTGGGCATACCAAATACTCTGACATAAACACTGACTTATTTCCCTGGCTCAGCTGATAAGGGAGTAGAACTCATGGCTTAATGGTTAAGGCAACTGCCTGACGTGTAAACAGCCTGAGTTCGAATCCCAGTAAGGGATTGGCTATCTGAATAAATAGCTCGAAATAGATCTATCCTAGTCTCCCTTTATTTATCTATCAGCACAAATGCAATATGTATTATATGTGTGTGTGTGTTAGTTTTATGAGCTGATCAATAAATAAATCAGGGAGACTAGTATAGATCTATTTCGAGCTTTTTAGCTCTCATCACCTAGCCATACCCTTACTGGGATTCGTGTGTGTGTTAGTTTTATGAGCTGATCAATAAATAAATCAGGGAGACTAGTATAGATCTATTTCGAGCTTTTTAGCTCTCATCACCTAGCCATACCCTTACTGGGATTCGAGTAAGGGCATGGCTAGCTGATGAGAGCTAAAAAGCTCGAAATAGATCTATACTAGTCTCCCTGATTAATGTATTGATCAGTTCAAAAAACCTAACACACATATTTAAAAAATCACACAACGGAACTCATGGCTTTCTGTCTGGATGGTCTCTGGTGATGAGCCGAAAGGCAGAAAAGGAAACAGTATGCTTCCTCCCTTAATTGGGGCCCTAACAGGGTGTTGTGGAACAATTTTATATATATATATGTTAGTTTTATGAGCTATATATATAATGGTTCGAATCCTTGTTCAAATCCCAGTAAGGGTATGGCTAGCTGATGAGAGCTAATAAGCTCGAAATAGATCTATCCTAGTCTCCCTGACTTATTTATTGATCAGCTCAATATATATATATTTTTTACAGCTCCTGTTTTTAGGCCCGTTTTAAGGGAGGAGACATACTGTCATCCTTCTCTGCCCTTCGACTCAACCTAGAGATCATCCAGACAGAGACCCATTAAGATCATCCAGACAGAGACCCATTAACAGAGACCCAGACAGAGACCCATTAAGATTGCTGCTGTTTTTTAGGTATGTGTTAGATTTATAGATATATATTAATAATACTAACTAACATATATATATAAAATTAATAATCTAACACATATCTAAAAAATGTCACACAGCAGTAATCTAATTAGGTTCTCTGTCTGGATGATCTCTAGGATGAGTCGAAGGGCAGAGAGGGATGACGTTGAGTCTCCTCCCCTTAAAGGGACCTCTGAACAGGAGCTGTGATAATTATCTCTCATATATATATACATACATACATACACACCCAGCTTCCTGCATTCCATTTCAGAGCTACCTGTGAAAAAAAACAAAAAAAAAACCCAAGGATTTCGGGAACCTGTATCATTTTGCCCACAAACTGGGCGGGGGCAGGAGGAACTGGTCCAACTGGTTTACGGGACCGGGCGTGAAACTTATGCACACCGAGGATGCTGCGGCTGCGGCCTACGATAGTGCAATCTTATCTCCCTCAAGAAGGCTTCCAAGCTGGCGATTTTTCGGAGGCATTTCACCCAAAGCGTTTTTCCAAATCTACCCTGGGAACCTTGAGGACTAGCAAGCCGCGATGAGGAAAAGAAACACCAAACACCAGATTTCTTTCTTTCTTTTTGTTTTTGTCTTCCCTTTGCAGGTAGAGTCGCATTGTTCTTAGCAGCATATTTGTATACAACAGAGTGAAAGTTCGTGCTGGTCGTTCCCGACTCTAGGGGGCGGTGCTCATCTCCGTTTCAAAGCCCAAGAGCCAGCGCTGTCCGAAGACGTCTCTGGGGTCATGCGACTGGCATTACTCAACGCCGAAGGCGCACGGAACGCTGTTCCCTTCCCACCAAAGGTGGCTCCCATTTTCCTACTTGCATTTTACTTTCGAACTGCTAGGTTGGCAGAAGCTGGGACAAGTCACGGGGGCTCCCTCCGTTATGCGGCGCTGGGGATTCGAACCGCCCAACTGCCGACCTTCTGTCTCCATAAGCTCAGCGCCTTAGGTCCTGAGCAAACCATATCCCTTCTATTCAATAGATTCAGGGTCTTCTAACAGGGATTTAAAAGCTAAGCCCAGCTCTGGGCTTTACCATTTGAGATTTTGTGGGGCAGGGTTTTATTGGCTGGCACAAAGGCCCCTGGTTGTCTGAATAGGCATCGAATGAGTTTCATCCACTCAATTTCCCCTCGTTTCTTCCTTTGTTCGCTTATTCCCTACATCAAGGGTCTCCAACCTTTGCAACTTTAAGGCTGAAGGACTTCAGCTCCCAGAATAGGAGGACAGTAATCACGTAGGGCAGGGGTCTCCAACCTTTGCAACTTTAAGGCTGAAGAACTTCAGCTCCCAGAATAGGAGGACAGTAATCATGTAGGGCAGGGGTCTCCAACCTTTGCAACTTTAAATCTGGGAGCTGAAGTCCTTCAGACTTAAAGTTGCAAAGGTTGGAGACCCCTGCCCTACATGATTACTGTCCTCCTACAGTTCAGGAAGGGCCTGGAGAGGTAATCCTCCATTTAACAACCATTCGTATCGCGACCGAAGTTACAACCATGCTGAAAAGAGAGACTTAGAAGCAGTCCTCGAACTTATGACCAACGTAAGGGGGTGCCCGCAATCGCATGATCAAAAGCAACTGACCAGAGACGCCCTCTGAGAGAGAGGGATGATTAAGAAGTCATCCCCATCCTCATTTAACAAAGCCATAATCCCTTGTGGATTGGTAGTCAGAGCAACTGAATGGAGCTGTGTGTTTTACTGGCCGGATGCTATTCCCTGTCGCCAATGAGGAGGTTTGTTCGGCAGATATATATATTCTCAACGGGCCCAGAGAGAGAAATATCTGCCTCTACCTAGGATCCAACTCACCGCCTGGGGATTGTGAGGCATGAGCTCCAACGGGTGACATGAAGAAGTATGAAATGTAAGCAGACATACACGCAAACAAACAAGCCAGCTTGAATTAACCACGATCGCAGTGTCCCGCGGTCCCATGACTGTTTAATGACTGTTTGAAGTTACAACAGTTTGGAAAACAAGTGACTTGGAAGATCTCAGCGTCCTGGGATCAAGTGATCCACATTTGTAACCTTCCCGGCAAGCAAAATCATTGGTGGAAATCAGATTCGCTTAAGGAATGCAATGATTCACTTAACAACTGCAGGGGTTCACTCAGCAACTGTGGTGAAAAACAAGTTATACAACAAGCTTAATGGCTCTCTTGCTTAGCGACCAAAAATTGTGGTCGCAAACCGAGAACAACCTAGGCCTCGACTTACCGCATTTCATTTAGTGACCGTTCAAAGTTACGACGCTGGAAAAAAAGTAGCGTATGGCCAGTTTTCACACTTACGACCGTTGCTAGCAGTCCCAGAGTCCCGTGATCAAAATTTAGCCGTTTGGAAACGGATTCAGATTTATGACGGTCCCACTGTCCTGGAAGTCACGTGATCCTCTTTTGCGACCATCTGAACAGCAGAGTCAAGGGGGGGGGGGAACCAGATTCGCTTAACGACCGTGTGGCTCACTTAACAAATGCAGCGATTCGCTGAACGACGGTGGCAAGGAAAGTCCTAAAATGGAGCAAACTCATTTAGCAACCGTTCCACTTAGCAACGTGTATTTGGGGGTCAATTGTGGGGGTTAAAAACAGGCGGTTTATCGGCCTTTTCCGGGTGTTTTTTCAGGGCAAAAACGGACTAATAAACGACTTTAAAACGGTCAGAAAACAGGCGTGCATGCGCCGGCCAGCTGATCTTTGCGCTTCCGTTACTCCATGCACGCCAGGGGTGGGTTGCTACCGGCATCACTGCTGGTTCAGCGTGCAAAAAGTTATTGTGCATGTGTGCACCTTTGCAAAATTAAAATTTTGCACAGATTGGTCTGCGCATCTAAAATCTAAAATCTA
>CM077662.1:9486594-9541594 GCA_039707465.1 Rhabdophis nuchalis | reverse complement strand
AGTAAAATAATATAATGTAATGTATAATATAAGGCTCTCCTGCTTGAGCAAAGGGGGCTGGACTAGAAGACCTTCAAGGCCCCTTCCACCTCTGTTATTCTGTAAGGGTCTCCTGCTTGAGCAAAGGGGTTGGACTAGAAAATCTTCAAGGTCCCTTCCACCTCTGTTATTCTGTAAGGGTCTCCTGCTTGAGCAAAGGGGGCTGGACTAGAAGACTCCAAGGTCCCTTCCACCTCTGTTATTCTGTAAGGGTCTCCTGCTTGAGCAAAGGGGGCTGGACTAGAAGACCTCCAAGGTCCCTTCCAGCTCTGTTCTTCCGTAAGGCTCTCCTGCTTGAGCAAGGGGGCTGGACTAGAAGACCTTCAAGGCCCCTTCCACCTCTGTTATTCTGTAAGGGTCTCCTGCTTGAGCAAAGGGGTTGGACTAGAAGACCTCCACGGTCCCTTCCAACTCTGTTATTCTGTAAGGGCCTCCTGCTTGAGCAAAGAGGGCTGGACTAGAAGACCTCCAAGGTCCCTTCCAGCTCTGTTCTTCCGTAAGGCCCTCCTGCTTGAGCAAAGGGGGCTGGACTAGAAGACCTCCAAGGTCCCTTCCAGCTCTGTTCTTCCGTAAGGCTCTCCTGCTTGAGCAAAGGGGGCTGGACTAGAAAACCTTCAAGGTCCCTTCCACCTCTGTTATTCTGTAAGGGTCTCCTGCTTGAGCAAAGGGGGCTGGACTAGAAGACCTCCAAGGTCCCTTCCAGCTCTGTTCTTCCGTAAGGCTCTCCTGCTTGAGCAAAGGGGGCTGGACTAGAAAACCTTCAAGGTCCCTTCCACCTCTGTTATTCTGTAAGGGTCTCCTGCTTGAGCAAAGGGGGCTGGACTAGAAGACCTCCAAGGTCCCTTCCAGCTCTGTTATTCTGTAAGGGCCTCCTGCTTGAGCAAAGGGGGCTGGACTAGAAAACCTTCAAGGTCCCTTCCACCTCTGTTATTCTGTAAGGGTCTCCTGCTTGAGCAAAGGGGTTGGACTAGAAGACCTCCACGGTCCCTTCCAACTCTGTTATTCTGTAAGGGCCTCCTGCTTGAGCAAAGGGGGCTGGACTAGAAGACCTCCAAGGCCCCTTCCACCTCTGTTATTCTGTAAGGGTCTCCTGCTTGAGCAAAGGGGGCTGGACTAGATGACCTCCAAGGTCCCTTCCAACTCTGTTATTCTGTAAGGCTCTCCTGCTTGAGCAAAGGGGGCTGGGCTAGAAGACCTCCAAGGTCCCCTCCAGCTCTGTTATTGTGTAAGGCTCTCCTGCTTGAGCAAAGGGGGCTGGACTAGAAGACCTCCAAGGTCCCTTCCAACTCTGGCGTTCTGTTCTAATTTTTGTCCTCTTCTTTGGGTCAAAACTCGGCGTCCCAGCCTTGCGGCGCCAACCCTGGATCTTCATCATTTTGGAACAAAGGAATGATGCTTCAAGACTGATGGGAGTTTTGCGGGAGCGGGCCAGTGGCGTCCGCCCATCCGCCCATCCCCTCCCGGGGGGGGGGGGGGCAGCCCATTTCATGGGCAGCCATTCCGACCGAGTGGCGAGCCGAAAACCTGGCAACGGCCCTCCGTGCCAGCTAACCCGGAGGACAAATTGCAAGGCAAGCAGACAGAGAATTAATGTTCACAAAAACATCCCTTCCGTGGCATCAGCAGAAAGCCGCCCATGGAGTTTGGGGGACCCGGGACCCAGAGAGCGTGCCAGGCAGCTCCAGGCCCAGCGGTGGGCAACTGGGCTGCAGAAGGTGGGGTTGGGGGCAAAACTAGAGTCTTAAAAAAAAGAGAGAGATAATTATTATTTATTTAGTGTACGGCGGTTGGAAGAGGATAATTTCCCAGATAGCAAACGCAGAAGGAAGTGGAGAGGTAACTAAAGCCATTTTTTCAGGGTGCGAGAGATCGGGCGTTCCTCTTGCCAAGCTGGACTCCAGGATCCATGTTCCCCAACCAACTGCCCGCTTGGCCAAAAAGCTGCGGACACCAGATTGGGTGGGGGGTAAAAAAATAACGCTTCTATTCCACTCTCTGCTCTCGTGCTGCTCTAAATATTGATAAATAAAATATAAATAAACTAAAGTAAACTAAATATTTGGGTCGTTCCATTTCAAGAACAACCTTATCGTTACACACCCATTCTGTAAAAGGGTCACACGCACAATCGATCACATAAAACACACACAGTTCCTCTTCTCGGAAGAGGTCTCGGCAAGCCGCAACAGTCCACCCTGCAAGGTAGGCCCAAAACTACTGCAAACTTATTGCAAACTTATTGCAAACTTATTTAGCTTACAGCTTAGAGCTCTGATACCAGTCAATCTTAGCCAATGAGTAAATGTATTTTAGAATTTTAATGGGAATGTTTTAGCCCAGGTTTAGCGTTTAATTCATTTTAGAAATGATTACTGTACTTATTGTTTATTGATTGACTTTAATTTCCTGTGCACCGCCCTGAGTCCATCTCGATGGAGAAGGAGCGGTTATACAAATCAAATAAATCTTAATCTATCTTAATTTGAACCACTTTTTTTTAACATTCTGGAAAGAACACGAGACCAAAACCTCGATGAAGTTTGCATGCAACGCTAATCTAGGTTCAAGACAGCCGGATTAAAACAGTTCCCTTCGTAACTTCGAACCCTCTTTTTTCCCCACACTTAACGACGGTGGCGGCATCCCTACAGACCCGCGAGCAAAACCCGCCCCTTCGGCTCGTATTTTGACGGCGCCAGTGGTCCGGGGGGATCGAGCGATGCCCCCTTTTTGCGACAAACCAAAAGCCTCGCTGAACGACTGTGTGATTCACTGAACGACCCCCATACGACGAGAAAGATCGTGAAAGGAGGAGGAGGGCAAGGGCTCCGGCAATCGCCGTCTCGCTTTAGCGACCGAAATTTTGGGAGTTGTCCCAAATTTCCAGGTGTTTGGGGGAATCTGGCTGTTCTGTTCAGACGACAAAATGGGTGGATTTTGGAGCGTTGCCTGAGTTGGGAGCCGATCCAACCACACGGTTTCGAAATCTTCCATTAGAATTGGGTGAATCCGGCTGATTTCGGGAGCTGCCCCTCCTACTCATCCCTGTACTTGCAAGGGGGTCTCCTCTGCCTGCAGCTGGCTACCCTCCTTCTCTCCCAAATAATAAAACCCATGGATTCCTCCAGGGCTCCGTTCTTACGGAGTCCCTGAATTACGCACGATCGCAGACCTACGTCTCTTCCGTCGGGCCCTGAAGACACATCTATTTTGTGCAACCGGCCTGTCGTCGTCGTTTATTTGGGTTTTAGGCATTGGGTGTTATAATTAAGAGGCCAAACTATTTAATATTTATTAATCTGCTATTTTAATTTTGGTATTTCTTCTTTTATTGTGGCTCTGAGTCCCAAGAGGGAGAAGGGCGGTCTATAAATTTAAATAAACCTAAACCTAAACCTTACGTCTTTTAAAATGAATTTAAATTAATTTGGTGTACTTCAAGACATGGGGAAGAGTCTAGAGAAAGAAATCTAGAAAAGAGAGAAAGAGAGAGAGAGAGAGAGAGAGAGAGAGAGAGAGAGAGAGAGAGAGAGAGAGAGAGAGAGAGAGAGATCCAGAACCCAGGGGGACAGGCTATAAAATGAAAAAAGAAGGGAAGGAAGAGGGGGAAATAGAAGAGAAAGAATTCACGTACAAGTATATGTTCAAGAATGATTTAAAAAATACAGGTAGGATACGAGAGGGAAGAAATGGGAAAGGATAGGTATAAAATTATATCCGGGCTTGCGGGAATACCATCCCAAAAATGCACCACTTGTGAGATGAAAAGAGATAACCACAACAACAGAGAAGGAGAGAAGGAAGGAAGGAAGAGGGAAGGAGAGGGAAGGAGGGCAGGGATAGAAAGAGGGAAGGGAGGAAGAAGAAGAGAGGAGAAGAGAGGAAAGGGGAGAGAAGGAAGAAAGGAAAGAAGAAGGAGGGAAGGGACAGAAAGAAAGGAGAGAGGGGAGGAGTGGGGAAGAGGAAGAGAGGAGGAGGAAAGAGAGGAAAGAGAGAAGGAAGGAAGAGGAAAGGAGGGGAAAGGATAGAAAGAAAGGAGAGAGGGTAGGAGGGGGAAGGGGAAGAGAGGAGTAGGGAAGAGGCAAGGGAAGAAGGAAAGGGAAAGGAGAGGAAGAAGGAAGGAAGTAGAGAAGGGAGGGAGGGAGAAAGGAAGGAAAATAGAGTGGTGATAAGACAAAATAGGATGGTAAACAAGGCAACCCAGAAAGTAAATTTTAACCTTTTTATATGGGAAAACAAATGTATAAACGTAATAAGTCTAAATAAGAACTATAACTATGTGAACGCTTACTTGTAACTGTATGTAAGAGATTAAAAGAAAAAAACGTGTGTGTGTGTGTGTTAGTTGTATGAGCTTAATGGTCTAAGGCTCCTGCCTGATATGCAATACAGCCCCAGTTCGAATCCCAGTAAGGGTCTGGCTAGCTGATGAAGCTAAAAAGCTCGAAATAGATCTATACTAGTCTCCCTGATTTATTTATTGATCAGCACACATATTTAAAAAATCACACAATGGAACTCATGGCTTTCTGTCTGGATGGTCTCTGGTGATGAGCTGAAAGGCAGAAAAGGAAAGCAGTATGCTTCCTCCCTTAATTGGGGCTTAACAGGGTGTTGTGACACAAGTGTGTGTGTGTGTATGTGTGTTAGGTTTTTTGAGCTGATCAATAAATGGCATTCATGGCTTTCTGTCTGGATGGTCTCTGGTGATGAGCCGAAAGGCAGAAAAGGAAAGCAGTATGTCTCCTCCCTTAATTGGGGCCCTAACAGGGTGTTGTGGAACAATTATATATATATCTAAATATATGTATGTATGTATGTATGTATGTATGTATGTATGTATGTATGTATGTATGTATGTATGTATGTTAGTTTTTATGAGCTGATCAATAAATCAGAGAGACTAGGATAGATCTACTTTGAGCTTTTTAGCTCTCATCAGCTAGCCAGAGCCTTACTGGGAGTCTGGAACCGGGGCCCTAACAGGGTGTCGTCGAACAATTATATATATATCTGAATACAACATATATAGACCTGAATAAAACAAGACCATCATAGATAGATAGATAGATAGATAGATAGATAGATAGATAGATAGATAGGTAGGTAGGTAGGTAGGTAGGTAGGTAGGTAGGTAGGTAGGTAGGTAGGTAGGTAGGTAGGTAGGTAGCAGTGGTGGGTTTCTGCAGGCTCGCACCTACTCGCAAGAGCCGGATGGTGAAATTTAGAGAACCGGTGAGAGGGGGTTCCACCGGCGGACCCAGAAGTAAGTCTGGCCTGCTGCTGCCAGTAACCCAATGGGAAGGAAAGGAAAGGAAGGCAGAAAGTAAGAAAGGAAAGAAGGGAAGGAAGGAAGGAAGGAAGAAAGAAAGGAAAGAAAGAAAGAAAGAAAGAAAGAAAGAAAGAAAGAAAGAAAGAAAGAAAGAATTTATCATCATAATTGAGCCCAAAATTTTGGTTGCTAAGCAAGAGCGTTGTTAAATGAGTTTCACCACATTTTACAAGTTGGCCACTCCCACCCTGTCACATGACTGCCAAGCCACGCCCACAAAATAGGCCACACCTAGAGAGTAGGTTCTAAAAAAATTTGAAACCCACCACTGGTAGGTAGGTAGGTAGGTAGTAAGATCTGCTTGGGCAGGGGGTTGGACTAGATGACCTACTCCCTGGTCTTCTGAATGGTGGAGATTCTAACATTGGTGCAAATCTGTTCCTATTTGTGCAACATTTTGAGTTTGGAACAGCTGGAAAGGGGCCTTGGAGGTCCTCTAGTCCAGCCCCCTGCTCAAGGAGAAGACCCTGCGCCAGCTCAGACCAGTCTTAAAAGCCTCCAGTGATGGAGCGGCCACGGTTTCCAGTGGCAAGGAGTTCCACCGGTTAATCGTCGTCTCTGTTAGGGGATTTAATCCCAGCTGGCTTCTCTCCTCGATTAGTTTCCATCCCTTGCTTCTCTGGTTATTGGGAAAATAAATGGACCCCCCCCCCTCAAATCCTGGAAGCCTGCTATCTTGTCGCCTCACCCTAATTCTTTTATTTATTTTTTAAGCTTTTACATCGCCTCGCTCGTTCTTCTTCGCCGGGGCTTCTCAAATCCCGTCAATAAAAATAGATAAATGAAAATAAACCCAGCCAGGGTGTCCTGTTAATTCTGGGAGGGGCCCAACAGCTTATGCAACCGCAGTCTTTCTTTTTTTTCTTTTTCCCTTCCCCTGTTTTCCTTCCCTTCCTTCTTTCTTTCTCTCCTTCCTTTTCGGTGATTTTCGCTCTCTTGCAAGAACGAAAGTTTTGCAAAGTTTTTTTTTGGGAGGGGGGGTGTCGTGTGAATCCTCGCTGCCCGCTTTCTGGCTCGCCCCCCGCCTTTCTTGGGGGATTCCCTGGGCTTCTGCTCAACTCCCCACGCCTCTCCCTAGATCAGAAGCCCCCCTCCCAGGCCTTTTTTGGGATGGGCTCGGCCCTTCCCCTCCGAGCGAGCGAGCGTGGCTGGTGTTTGTCAGTCTTTCCACCCAGCTTGCATTCCAGAGGGTTGGCGGGGGCCCAAGGGCGGGAGGGGGGGGCGAGGTGAGGAGGGGGAGCGCTTCCCCCGCCCAGAGGTGGGGGGGGGAGCAGCCCCAACCAGGATCCTCATTCAGGCCAGTTGGAATAAGCCAAGGAAGAGGGGATGAAAGAAAGCAAGGCAGTTGCAGGAACCTAGCACAGCTGGATTGACTGGGGATCAGGGCGCTGGCTGGATCCGAATGGGAGGGTGGGGTGGGGAGGGGAGGGGAAGGGGAGGGAGGGCAGAGGGTGGGGTGGGGCTGCGGGCTTCCCACGGGGACCGACAGAAACATATCTCTCTCTCTCTCTCTCTTTCTCTCTCTCTCGCTCTCTCTTTCTCTCTCTCTCTCTCTCTCTCTCTCTCACTCTTTCTCTTTCTCTCTCTGTCATTCTTTCTGCCTCTTTTTCTTTCTTTTTCTTCCTTTCTCTTTCTCTCTCTCTCGCTCTTTCTCTCTCTTTCTTTCTCTCTTTTTCTCTTCCTTTCTCTCTCATTCTTTCTCTCTCTCTCCTCTCTCTCTCTTTCTTTCTGCCTGTCTCTCTTTCTTTTTCTTTCTCTTTTTCTCTCTCTTGCTCTTTCTCTCCCTGTTTCTTTCTTTCTTTCTTTCTTTCTTTCTTTCTTTTCTCTCTCTCTCTTTTTCTCTTTCTCTCATTCTCTGCCTCTCTTTTTCTCTCTTTCCCTCTTTCTCATTCTCTCTCTCTCTCTGTCTCTCTTTTTCTTTCTGTTTCCCTCTCTCTCTCTCTCTCTCTCAATCTCTCTCTCTCCTCCTCCTCTCTCTCTTTCTCTCCCTCCCTCGACGCGGCGCTTCCAAAGCGGAGTCACTCCGGCCGTAAGCACAGCCCGGAGTAGGGTGGGGGGGCTTTGCAAAGGAAAAAAAAAAGAGAGGGGGGGGTCTTTTCCGAGCCCATCCAAGCCCCCTCCCCTCCCTCCCCAAACGCCCGGTGCCTCTGCCCCCTTGGGCACAGCTGCCAACCTGCGGGCCGCCCCCGCTGCCCCGCAACTCCGGGGCGAAGGCTGGAAGCGGAGCCGCGCCCTGTCCCCAAGTACCCACGCGAGGGGGGGTGGGCAGAGGGAGGGGGGGCAAAAGAACGCCAGTCCCGCGAGAGAGAGAGAGAGAAAGAGGGTCAAGGAGACCCCCACGGATCTCTCCCACTCCCCACCTTCCCTTGGGAACGCCGAGGCGCCAGCGCCCCCAACCCGGAGTCACTCCGGATTCAAGCCAACGCCTTTGCCCCGCGCTTGCCAGCCACATCAGCTCCGGGCCTAACGCGTGCCAGCCAGCCCACCCGGGTGGGCACAGGCTTTGTCGATGCCCCCCCTTGCCCCAAAAGGAAGCCCACCTGCAGGGAGGGTTTTTTTTGGGGGGGAGCTTCGCTTCCCTCCTGTTTCTTAAAACCGACATAGGGCGGGGGTGTGTGTTGGGGGGGGCTTATCCCCTTCCCCACTCCAGATTCAGCCCCCATGAGTGGGTGGGGGACACGCGCAGCCTCTATGCAAAAAGAAAAGTGGGGGTGGTGGTCGCGAGGCTGCACCCCCCTCTTTTTTAAGTCTCATCAGCCCGAAGGATTGAGAGAGGGAGGGGGGGGAAGGGGACCCCGACGACCACACCAGCAGCCCCCCCTCCAGCCGGGCAAAGCCCCTTGCCCGAAGCCCCTTCCCCACTCCAGGCTCCGCTGTCAAAACTTTCCCATTAGTTCAGGGTGCCGGGCAGGAGGGCAAGGGGGCGCCCCCTTTCCTTGCAAGGCGAGGCTTATTGGGGAGGGGTCTCTCCTGACTCATGATGGGGGGGTTCTTCTCTTTTGGGGAGGGGGCGGCTGGCCCCAGAGTCGTCCCCCCCCTCCTCCTCCGGCTTCCATTGAAAAGGGGGCTCCGGGACCCCCCCAGACGCGCGACCCCCGCCTCACCTGTGGGTGGGGGGCTTTCAGCTGCTCCGCACGGCCATCCCCGACCCCCGAGCCGGTTCCTGGATCCCTGGTGGCGGCGACCGAGCCCTGGCCAGCGGGCTCCCGACGAAGCTCTTGCCGCGGGAACGAAGCGAGTGGAGCCGCTCCCCGCCCGGCTGCGGCTCTTGTAACTCAGCCCGGGATGGGTGTGACTCGACGCTCGGCCCTCGTCGGGGAAAAGGGAAGGGAGGGGAGGGGAAGGGAAGAGGCGGCCTGGAGGAGAGGAGAGGAGAGGAGAGGAGAGGAGGGAGGGAGGAGGGAGGGAGGGAGGGAGGGAGGAAGGAGGAAGGAAGGAAGGAAGGAAGGAAGGAAGGAAGGAAGGAAGGAAGGAAGGAAGGAAGGAAAAGAGGGAGGGGAGGAGGGAAGAGGAGGAGAAGAAGGAAGGAAGGAAGGAAAAGTGGGAGGGGAAGGAGAGATAGGTTGGTTAAAAAAAGGAAAGAAGGAAGGGGGAAAGGGAAGGGAAGGAAAGAGGGAGGGAAGGAGGGAAGGAAAAGAAGGACGGGAGGGAGGGAAGAAGGGAAAAGAGGGAGGGGAAGGAAAGATAGGTTGGATAAAAAAGAAGTAAAGAAGGAAGGAGAAAGGGGAAGGGAAGGAAAGAGGGAGGAATGAAGAAAGGAAGGAAAAGAGGGAGAGGAGGAGGAGAAAGAGGGAGGGAGAAAGGAAAAGAGGGAGGGAAGGGGGAAGAAGGGGAGGAGGAAGGGAGGAAAAGAGGGAGGGGAGGGAGGGGAGGGGGGAAGAGGGGGGGAAGGAGAGATAGGTTGGTTAAAAAGTAGGAAGGAAAAAAGGAAGGAGAAAGGGGAAGGAAAAAGAAAAGAGGAAGGGGAGAGGGAAGGGAAGGGAAAGAGGTGGGCAGGAAGACAGACAGAAGGAAGGAAGGAAGGAAGGAAGGAAGGAAGGAAGGAAGGAAGGAAGGAAAGGACAGGAAGGAGAGGAGAGGGAAGGGAAATAGGCAGGTCGGACGACGGAAGGAAGGAAGGAAGGAAGGAAGGAAGGAAGGAAGGGGGAGAGGAGGGGGGAAGAAGAAGGGGAAGGAGGAAGGAAGGAGAGATGGGTTGGCTGGAACGAAGGAAAAAAAGAAGGAAAGAGAAAGGGGAACGGAAAGGAAGAAAAACTAACTGAGCTGTGCAGAGTCACCTCGAAGCGTAAGATGGGCCACAAATAATTTAATGGAAAATAAATATAGATATAAAAGTAGCTCAGTGATGAAATAACAGAGTTGGGAGGGACCCTGTAGGTCATCTAGCCCAACCCCCCCCCCATGCCCAAGCAGGAGACCCTCCACCCTTTCTGACAGAGGGCAGTCCAGTCTCTTCTTGAAAGCCTCCAGGGATGAAGCTCCCACAACCTCTGAATAACAGAAGAATAACAGAATAACAGAGTCGGAAGGGATCTTGGAGGTCATCTAGTCCAACCCCCTCTGCCCAAGCAGGAGACCCTCTGCCATTTCTGACCGAGGGAAATCCAGTCTCTTCTTGAAGGCCTCCAGAGATGAAGCTCCCACAACCTCTGAATAACAGAATAACAGAGTCGGAAGGGACCTTGGAGGTCATCTAGTCCAACCCCCTCTGCCCAAGCAGGAGACCCTCCGCCATTTCTGACCGAGGGCAGTCCAGTCTCTTCTTGAAGGCCTCCAGGGATGAAGCTCCCACAACCTCCGAAGACAACTTCTGTTCCACGGGTTGGAGGTCACCACAACCCCCCCCCAATGTCCACTTGGCATTCATGAGAGGGACACCCCCCACCCCATCCCACGCCCCTCCGCCCTCCCCCTCCAAGGTCAACATTTCAAGAGCTTTCCACCCACCCACCCACCCCGAAGTGAAAACAGGACAGGCTGGATTCCCAGGTGCTGTTCACACAAGCACTTTTACTCGGGGTCCTTCAACAACCCAGCAGCTGTGTTCCCACAAATACCTGGTTTGTCTAAATTTGGGTTTGGGGTGGGGGGGTGGGGGACAAGGTGGGGGAGTGTTAGCCTGGGTTCGAGGGATTGCACGCGCCCACAACACGGATTAATTTAATAACCACGTTCGTTGAATCGCTTGCTTATTATTTATTTATTCATTTGAGGGTTGTTGTTTTTTTAAGTCTGTCTTTGTAACTTGATCAGTCGCTCAAAGTGACGGACGTGCCCAATACTCCCACTTTCTCCTATTTTCTCCACAGCGACAACCTTGTGAGGTGGGTTGCGGCGAGAGAGATCGAGAGAAACGGGCCCAAAGTCACCCACTTGGCTTTCAGGACTAGAACTCACCATCTCCTGGTGAATTGCCTAAAAATCACCTCACTGACTTTCACAGTTAAGGCAGGACTAGAACTCACCGTCTCCTGGTGAATTGCCTAAAATCACCTCACTGACTTTCACAGTTAAGGCAGGACTAAAACTCACCGTCTCCTGGTGAATTGCCTAAAAATCACCTCACTGACTTTCACAGTTAAGGCAGGACTAGAACTCACCGTCTCCTGGTGAATTGCCTAAAATCACCTCACTGACTTTCACAGTTAAGGCAGGACTAGAACTCACCGTCTCCTGGTGAATTGCCTAAAAATCACCTCACTGACTTTCACAGTTAAGGCGGGACTAAAACTCACCGTCTCCTGGTGGTTTGCCTAAAATCACCTAACTGACTTTCACAGTTAAGGCGGCACTAGAACTCACCGTCTCCTGGTGAATTGCCTAAAATCACCTAACTGACTTTCACAGTTAAGGCAGGACTAGAACTCACCGTCTCCTGGTGAATTGCCTAAAAACCACCTCACTGACTTTCACAGTTAAGGCGGGACTAAAACTCACCGTCTCCTGGTGGTTTGCCTAAAATCACCTCACTGACTTTCACAGTTAAGGCGGGACTAAAACTCACCGTCTCCTGGTGGTTTGCCTAAAATCACCTAACTGACTTTCACAGTTAAGGCGGCACTAGAACTCACCGTCTCCTGGTGAATTGCCTAAAATCACCTAACTGACTTTCACAGTTAAGGCGGGACTAGAACTCACCGTCTCCTAGTGAATTGCCTAAAATCACCTAACTGACTTTCACAGTTAAGGCAGGACTCACCGTCTTCTGGTGAATTGCCTAAAATCACCTCACTGACTTTCACAGTTAAGGCGGGACTAAAACTCACCGTCTCCTGGTGGTTTGCCTAAAATCACCTAACTGACTTTCACAGTTAAGGCGGCACTAGAACTCACCGTCTCCTGGTGGTTTGCCTAAAATCACCTAACTGACTTTCACAGTTAAGGCGGGACTAGAACTCACCGTCTCCTAGTGAATTGCCTAAAATCACCTAACTGACTTTCACAGTTAAGGCAGGACTCACCGTCTTCTGGTGAATTGCCTAAAATCACCTCACTGACTTTCACAGTTAAGGCGGGACTAAAACTCACCGTCTCCTGGTGGTTTGCCTAAAATCACCTAGCTGACTTTCACAGTTAATGCGGGACTAGAACTCCCAGTCTCCTGGTGAATTGCCTAAAATCACCTAACTGACTTTCACAGTTAAGGCAGGACTCACCGTCTTCTGGTGAATTGCCTAAAATCACCTAACTGACTTTCACAGTTAAGGCGGGACTAAAACTCACCGTCTCCTGGTGGTTTGCCTAAAATCACCTAACTGACTTTCACAGTTAAGGCGGCACTAGAACTCCCAGTCTCCTGGTGGTTTGCCTAAAATCACCTAGCTGACTTTCACAGTTAATGCGGGACTAGAACTCACCGTCTCCTAGTGAATTGCCTAAAATCACCTAACTGACTTTCACAGTTAAGGCAGGACTCACCGTCTTCTGGTGAATTGCCTAAAATCACCTCACTGACTTTCACAGTTAAGGCGGGACTAAAACTCACCGTCTCCTGGTGGTTTGCCTAAAATCACCTAACTGACTTTCACAGTTAAGGCGGGACTAGAACTCACCGTCTCCTGGTGAATTGCCTAAAATCACCTAACTGACTTTCACAGTTAAGGCAGGACTAGAACTCACCGTCTCCTTGGGATTTGCCCAAAGTCACCCAACTAACCTTTGTGCCTAAGGAGGGACTAGAACTCCCAGTCTCCTGGTGATTGGGCCAAAGTCACCCAGCCGGCTTTCATGGCTAAAGCAGGACTAGAACTCACCATCTCCTGGTGAATTGCCCAAAGTCACCCAACCAACTTTCGTGCCTAAGGAGGGACTAGAACTCCCAGTCTCCTGGTGATTGGGCCAAAGTCATCCAGCTGGCTGCATCCCCCCTCTACCTCATGGCTGGCTGGGGAATTCTGGGAATTGTAGTCCACAAGTCGCCTAGTTTCCAAGGTTGAGCAGGCTGAGAAATTGGGAAATTACATTGGGCAATTAAATTGGGCAATGAAAACCCGGGCTTTGAAGAAAGGCGCGAGGCAGCCATCTTGTGTCGATCGCTTCCCTTCCTCCTGTCACCCACACCTGGAGATCTGAAATCTTGTGGCAAGGAGTTCCATACGTTATCGAACAAACGCAGGGGGATAATTAGTCCCATTCACGAGCTGCGGTTAAGTAGATTTGCATGAGATCGGGTGATTTTCCCACGGAAATTAAAAGTCAAAGATTTTATCAAAGGGAGAAGCTCTGAGATTTTCAAGAACATTTTTGGGGGGGGGGGAAGAGAGAGAGGCGTCAGCCAGCCTCATTCCTCGAACTCAGCTCTTCTCCCTCAGCCTATATATATATATATATGCTGGCATAGCTGGCTTCGGGGATTTTCCCGTGTATAAGGCATAGAAAAGTTGTTGCAACGTTTCGACAAGATCTCACTTGTCATCATCAGGCAGGCTTGTGTCTGTCACAGGGGAACTGGTTTGGCTTAAGTGTGAGGTCTCTCGCCTTACATGCAACATAGCCCCGGTTCAAATCCCAGTAAGGGGTATGGCCAGCTGATGAGAGCTAATAAGCTCGAAATAGATCTATCCTGGTCTCTTCTAATTTAATTTATTGATCAGCTCATAAAACTAACACACATATCTAAAATATTATACAACGTAATTCTTGGCTTGCTGTTTGGATGGTCTCTAGCGATGAGCCGATGGGCAGTAAAGGAAACTGTTATTATTAGGCCCCAATTAAGGGAGGAGACATACTGTTTCCCTTACTGCCTATCGGCTCATCACTAGAGACCATCCAGACAGCAAGCCAAGAATTACATTGTATAATATTTTAGATATGTGTGTTGGTTTTATGAGCTGATCAATAAATTAAATTAGAAGAGACCAGGATAGATCTATTTCGAGCTTATTAGCTCTCAAGGGAAACAGTATGTCTCCTCCCTTAATTGGGGCCTAATAATAACAGGTTGTTGTGAAACAATTACCTATATTAATATACCCTGTCTAAGCTGATGCAATAGGGGAACTGGTTTGGCTTAAGTGTGAGGCTTCTCGCCTTGCATACAACATAGCCCCGGTTCGAATCCCAGTAAGGGGTATGGCCAGCTGATGAGAGCTAATAAACTTGAAATAGATCTATCCTGGTCTCTTCTAATTTAATTTATTGATCAGCTCATAAAACCAACACACACACACACACATATATATATTGGTTCGTTTACTGACTGTTTAAAGTTTTTCATACTTACGACCATTACAGCATCCTGAAGGTCGCGTGATCAAAATCCAGCAGCTTGGTAGCCGACTCATATTTACGACGGTCGCTGTGTCTCGGGGTCACTGTTGCGAACGTCTCGCAAGCAAAGTCAATGGGGAAGCCCGGTTCACTTAACGACCGGGTGACTGACTGAACAACTGCGGTGATTCACTTCACAACTGTGGCAAGAAAGGATGTACAGTGGGCCCAAACTCCCTTAACAACTGCCTTGCTTAGCAACGGTCATTTCGGGCTCCATTGTGGTCAAGAACCTCTTGTCTTCTTTTCTTGAAAAACGATGAGATCGCCTTGTGGTCTTCCATCCAAGCCCCCGGCTTTCCGGTGAGGACTCAGTCCCATTGAGCTCAACCGCCCCAATGCAGGCGTTAGATGCCACTTGGGCAACGCCAGACTGTGATGGGGGGCTAAATCAGCCTGTGGAACTCATGTCTTTTGACGTTGGAAAAACAAAACATTATTTAAAAAAAAAAAGTTTTTATTAAACATTTTAATCTTTAAAAACAGGAAGAAAAACACAACAAGAAAAAACAACCAACAAAACGTACATAACAATATAAAGTAATTATATAGCCTTTTGTATCAGCTTTCATGTTTAGCCTTTAAAGTTCTCCATTCTGCACGGCCTTCCTATTGATTTTACTTTGACCAATAACACAATAACGGTAGTACTAACACTTATAATAATATTGATTATTTAGATCACCATTCTATTTGCATTCTCTATTTCCTGCTTTGGCTTCTGTTTTCTAGACACTTCTAAATTCTATTCCATATTTTACAGAAAGGCCTATTCTCCAAGGCACCTGGGGGCAGGACAAGAAGCAATGGGTGGAAACTAATCAAGGAGAGAAGCAACTTAGAACTAAGGAGAAATTTCCTGACAGTGAGAACAATTAACCTCTGGAACAGAAATTGCCTCCAGAAGTTGTGAATGCCCCAACCCTGGAAGTCTTTAAGAAGATGTTAGATAGCCATTTGTCTGAAATAGTATAAGTTGTGAATGCCCCAACCCTGGAAGTCTTTAAGAAGATGTTAGATAGCCATTTGTCTGAAATGGTATAAGGTTCCTGCCCACGCAGGGGGTTGGACTAGAAGACCTCCAAGGTCCCTTCCAACTCTGCTATTGTATTATTGTAAATCCGATTCTTCTCTTTCTTTTAGTTCTATGGTCATTTTCTCCATCTCTGGAACATTTGAATCCTTTATTGTTTCGTCTGTGGGTATATTGATTTCCCCCCCCAGTTTTGTGCGAAAGCCATCCTGGCTGCCGTGAGTATGGGTAGTATTATATATTGAAATCATTTATCCATTTTTGGCCTAATCTATCTAAATAAAAATGTGACTATGAGTTTGTTCAAAACCGCTAATCTCCGAAAGTCCTGCACCGATCGCTTCCAAATTTTCACACAGCGTTCCTTTCAAGTACGGCACCAATAATGTATATAGATTGTGTAGATGTCACACCTGTGCCAGGTACACGCAACGGAAATGTAAAAAATTGTAAAAAAGATAGGTAGATGGATACAGAGAGAGCAGTGGGCCACAGGTATTATGTCATCCTTTATGACATAAAATACTCTGTCCATAAGATTCAAGGAGAAATACAGTAGGTAGGTAGGTAGAGGGATAGAGAGAGGGAGAAATACAGTAGGTAGGTAGGTAGGTAGGTAGAGAGATAGAGAGGGAGAATTACAGTAGGTAGGTAGGTAGGTAGAGGGATAGAGAGAGGGAGAAATACAGTAGGTAGGTAGGTAGGTAGAGGGATAGAGAGAGGGAGAAATACAGTAGGTAGGTAGGTAGGTAGGTAGATAGGTAGAGGGATAGAGAGGGAGAAATACAGTAGGTAGGTAGAGGGATAGAGAGAGGGAGAAATACAGTAGGTAGGTAGGTAGGTAGGTAGGTAGGTAGGTAGGTAGAGGGATAGAGAGGGAGAAATATAGTAGGTAGGTAGAGGGATAGAGAAAGGGAGAAATACGGTAGGTAGGTAGGAAGGTAGAGGGATAGAGAGGGAGAAATACAGTAGGTAGGTAGGTAGGTAGGTAGGTAGGTAGGTAGGTAGAGGGATAGAGAGGGAGAAATATAGTAGGTAGGTAGAGGGATAGAGAAAGGGAGAAATACGGTAGGTAGGTAGGAAGGTAGAGGGATAGAGAGGGAGAAATACAGTAGGTATGTAGAGGGATAGAGAGAGGGAGAAATACGGTAGGTAGGTAGGTAGGTAGGTAGGTAGGTAGGTAGGTAGGTAGGTGGATAGAGAGAGGGGGGAGAAATACGGTAGGTAGGTAGGTTGTGGGTTATACGGTGGTTGTGTGTAGGTGTTTGTGTGTGCAGGTGTAGATCTACACACAGATTGGTTGGCCATTTAACCAGACTGCGCCACAGCAACGCATGGATGGGAACGGCTAGTAGTCCTAATAAGAACAATTCCGGTTTCAGTTCTATTTTTCACTCCGTAATTCTTTCAAAGAAAGAAAGGAAGGAAGGAAGGAAGGAAGGAAGGAAGAAAAAAAGAAAGAAAGAAAGAAAGAAAGAAAGAAAGAAAGAAAGAAAGAAAGAAAGAAAGAGAGAGAGAGAGAACAAAAGAAAGAGAAACTGGAGAAAATCATGAATTATGAAGACCTACAAATAAAAATAGAAATAACTGGGCAAAGAAAGCCAAGATAGTCACAATAGTCATAGGCCTCTTGGGTCCAATCCCCAAACATCTGGAAGATCCCTTCAACATTGACAAAATCCCCATCCATCAATTGCCGAAGGCAGCTTGACTCCGAAAACTTGACACACTGCGATGATACCACAGCTGCCTATCCCAGGTACTTGGGGTGGACTCCAGAGGTGTCACAAAATGCCACATCCAGTCTAAACATCTGCCTGACTGTGCGGTTAACCCGAATGCAGCAATAATAATATTCTGGACCATCCCATTTAGAAAGACACTCTGTTGTGGCCCACCAGTGGAGCTGGCAACAGATTTGGGCAGTGAGGAGGGTTGGGGAGGAACCTGGGCCAGTCCTGGAGTCTGGGGAAGGCTCTGAGGAGGGCTCTGTGTTGGAGGCAGAGAGGGGGCCAGGGCCGTCTGACAGTTATCAGCTGCCTTCGGAGTCGGACATCGGTGAAGCATAAGAACAGCTGGAGCCTGTTCCCAGTGTGTGCATGCACAGAGCTGCCAGAGGAAGGGAGCAGCTAAAGAACAGGGGTCAAATTGGGAGTAAGGGCAGAGGCGGATGATGAATGGCCCCTTCCAGAGGAAACCAAAGAGGAGCTACTGGGGAGTGGAGTTTGCAAGAGATCATTTGTTCGCTTCATTGGTTCCTGACTCTCCGAGACTCCTGGCCATGTTTTGCAGAGATCGGCCTGGCAGCTCTCCAAGCCAGAGAAGGTCTGTGACCGTAAATCCTCCCTTGAAAGACTTTTCTGGATGTGAAGGAGCAGAATTCCCAGGAAATTACTAAAAGGTTTTTTTTGTCGGCACCAGAATACCCTCCCAGCCATCATGACAATCCAGAGGTGGAATATTTAGGAACCCAAAAACGACGCTGCATCATTGGAGTAGCGAGAAACATCTGGCCAGCACATGAGAAATTATTTATTGGGGCCCACAGATGCTGTAGATCATCATCATGTGGGGAGGGAAGGGGTTTCCAGACTTTAGAGGTGTCGACTTGAGCTCCGGGGAATTCTGGGAGTTGAAGCCAACTTCTCTGAAATTACCAAGTTTTTTTTTTAAAATAAAAACCCTCTGCAATAAATTACAGCCATTAGTTAACTCGGTTTTTCGATTCGTGGTTTGTGTGAACGAAAGACTGGCCTTGTTCCTTTTTCAGGTTCCTCGACTTTTCTTGCTTTCTCGCAGCGCCAGTGAAGTTGGCTTCGGCCCCACCGGCGTCTCTAATTTCCGATGAAATTTGACTCCGGCATCAACCCTGGAGCCAGATCGAAATCCAGATGTTGAACAGGATTCGTCTCTTCTCCAAAATTTGCAAGGAATTTGGCTGGGGGGGGGGAGAGAAAGGAGGAGGAGGGGGAGGACCAGGAGGAGGAGGAGGGACGGCGAAAGGCCAAAGGGTTTATTTGAGGGAAAAGCAGGATGCTGGAACGATGGGACTCATTGCCACTTGACGCGGAGGTGAACACTGGATAAACCGGTATTTTTGGCTTTTAAGTAGGGATAGACTTTTCCTGGACTCTCATTGTCCAGCTATGGCAGGGCCACAGGGGCCCCGATGCACAGTAGTAGGCATGGTTAATTTCAAACAGAGGATGTGTAGCAGGGTTGAGTTGATTCTCAGAGGAAGCTGCCACTTATGGGTTGGTTGTTTTTCGGTAAACAGCTCAAGGCGGTTTAGCATCCCTAAGGCTCCTTCCGCCTCCTAATTTCCCCCACAACAACCCTGCGAGGTGGGTTGGGCTGAGAGAGAGAGAGAGGGACTGGCCCAAAGTCACCCAGCCAGCTTTGATGCCTAAGGTGAGACTAGAACTCCCAGTCTCCTGGTGATTGGCTCAACATCACCCAGTCACCTATCATGCCAAAGGTGGGACTAGAACTCCCAGTCTCCTGGTGATTGGCTCAACGTCACCCAGTCAACTATCATGCCTAAGGTGGGACTAGAACTCCCAGTCTCCTGGTGATTGGCTCAACGTCACCCAGTCAACTATCATGCCTAAGGTGGGACTAGAACTCCCAGTCTCCTGGTGATTGGCTCAACGTCACCCAGTCAACTATCATGCCTAAGGTGGGACTAGAACTCCCAGTCTCCTGGTGATTGGCTCGAAGTCACCCAGCCAACTATCATGCCTAAGGTGGGACTAGAACTCCCAGTCTCCTGGTGATTGGCTCAACGTCACCCAGTCAACTATCATGTCTAAGGTGGGACTAGAACTTCCAGTCTCCTGGTGATTGGCTCAACGTCACCCAGTTAACTATCATGCCAAAGGTGGGACTAGAACTCCCAGTCTCCTGGTGACTGACTCAAAGTCACCCAGCCAACTATAGACCAAACTCGCTCTATTTATTTCCAGTCCCGTCGATGAAAGAAACCTCCCGTGATCAGGGGCAGTCTATCTGCAAGATGCCAAAAGACAAGGACAGAAGAGAAAAACGGAACTGCCTGTTGGGGGAGACAGGAGGCTAAGTCCTTCCCCCCAGGGACACGACAAGCAGAGGTACACTGCGCCTGAACTGGGAGGCTCCACGGAGCTTCAACCCCCTCCCACCCTCTTTCTCCAGCCACTGGGCCTCGCTTTCACCCCCCCCCCCCCCGCCCTGCTCTGCAACAGCGGCTCTGTTCACATTTGCAAATCATTTCCCCGTCCTTGGGAATGGAGAGAGAGAGAGCGGCGCCAGAAAGCGAGGACTAATTGCTACCTGCCTTGCAAGATATTTAATTAGAAGCATCGTTATCCAAGTCTGCAAGAGGGAGGGGGGAGGGGGAGGCGAAGGGGAGGGCAGGGAAATGTTAGGGCAAGGATAGCAAACTTTTTCGGCACTAAGTGAATGCGCGTGCAAAGGAAGGCACGTGTGCATGCTGGAGCGTCTGAAAACCGAAGACCAGCTGGCCAGCATCCACACGCCTGGTTTTTGTGCGTTTTTCAGGCTGTTTTCAGGCTGTTTTAGCCCCAAAAATGGCTGAAAAACAGCCTGAAAACGGCTTTTTGGGCCATTTTCAGGCCATTTTATGACATTTTTCCAGGCTGTTTTCAGACCATTTGGGGGCTATTTTCAGGCTGTTTTTCAGGCTGGGTTTTGGGCCGTTTTTAGCCCATTTTTCGGGCTGTTTTCAGGCTGTTTTTCAGGCTGTTTCCAGGGCATTTTTCAGGCTGTTTTCTGGCCATTTTATCAGGATGTTTTCAGGCTGTTTTTCGGCCGTTTTTCGGGCTGTTTTCAGGCCGGGTTTTTGGCCGTTTGTCAGGCTGTTTTCAGGGCATTTTTCAGGCTGTTTTCTGGCTGTTTTATCGGGATGTTTTCAGGCGGTTTTTGGGCAGTTTTTTGGGCTGTTTTCAGGCCGTTTTTGGGCTGTTTTCAGCTTTTTTCAGGCTGTTTTCAGGCTGTTTTTTCAGGTCAGGTTCTGGGCCGTTTTAGGCCGTTTTTGGGGCTGTTTTCAGCCTGAAAAATGGCTTACAAATAACTGAAAAATGGCATGAAAAAGAGCTTCATTTTTGGCCTTTATGGGCCATTTTCCAAGCTGTTTTCAGGTCATTTTTGGGCCTGTTTTCAGGCCGTTGTCAGGGCGTTTTTCTGGGCCATTTTCCGGCTGTTTTGGGGGCATTTTAACCCATTTTCTGGGCCAAAAATGGTCTGAAAACAGCCTCCAAAATGCTCTTTTTTTGGGTTGTTTTTCGGGCTATTTTCAGGCTGTTTTCTGGTGCTCTGGCCCCCACCTAGACCCTCTGGCCTGCCCCGGGGAAACAACAAGCAGAGGTACACTGCGCCTGAATTTTTAGGCTCCACTGAGCTTCAACCCTAAGTGGTTTACCATTGCCTCTTTCCTGGGGCTGAGAGAGAATGGCCGGCTCGAGGTCCCCCAGCGGATTGTGGGACTAGAACTCACTGCCTCCCAGTGTCTAAGCCTGGCATTTCCACCACCACGACACCAAACTGGCTCTCTTTTATGTGATTTAATTAACATGAAGTTAATGTTACTAATTGCTTAATTATTATTCTTAATTTTTACGACATGGTGCAATGCATGTTATAAATGATAAATGCTGCTCTGATGCTACCTTAAGGACGACGACTTCTTTAAATACTGCTATTACAATAATAACAATAACAACAACAACAACAACAACAACAATAATAATAATGACAATTTAAGACTGCGGTCGCTGGTGTCTTGCCATTCATCCTTGCATCGTCTTGTCTGACCACTTCCAGCGCCCCAACGGTAGGATTACGGACAGTTGGGGAGCTCCTCAGAGACCCCAAAAGATCCATTGATGCCCCCCAATTAACTTCCAGCTTTTGTTGCCCACCTATCGATCTCTCTCCCCCCCTCCCTCCAGTGAAGGGATCAGGCTATAAAACCGGCTGGAGACAAGGCGAGTTCTAATCCCGCCTCGGGCACAGATGGATGACCGAAGGCCAGTCGGTTTCTCTCGGCCCTAGGAAGTGATTAAAGCTGTCAAAGTGGAGTCAACCTTTTGGGACTACTGTCCGACTCAAGAGCCCGGAGGGTTTGTTTTTAATGACAGTAGTTAGGAAACACCCCACGAGAACTTTGTGTATGTATACGTTGCTCTGTTATGGTGTAATTTGGGTGAATTATTTTCATGGCTTGTATTGTTGTCTCCCTCTTCCTTCTCTCCTCCTCCTCTCCTTCTCCTCCTCTTTCTCTCCTCCTTCTCTCCTCTCCTCCTCTTCCTCCTCCTCTCCGCCTCCTCTTTCTCTCCTCCTTCTCCTTCTCTCCTCCTTCACCTTCTTTCCTCCTCTCTTTGTCCTCCACCTCTTCCTCCTCCCTCTTCTCCTCCTCCCTCTCTCCTCCTCCTCCTCTCCTCCTCCTCTCCTCTCCTCCTCTTCCTCCTCCTCCTCTCCACCTCTTTCTCTCCTCCTCCTTCTCTCCTCCTTCTCCTTCTTTCCTCCTCTCTTCGTCCTCCACCTCTTCCTCCTCCCTCTTCTCCTCCTCCCTCTCTTCTCCTCCTCCTTTTTCTCTTCTCCTCTTCCTCCTCCTTCTTACTTCCTCTCCTCCTTCGTCCTCGACCTCTTCCTCCTCCCTATCTTCTCCTCCTCCTCTCCTCCTCTTCTCCTCCCTCTCTTCCCCTCCTCCCTCTCTTTTCCTCCTCCTCCTCTTCTCCTCCTCCTTTTTCTCTTCTCCTCTTCCTCCTCCTCCTCTTCTCCTCCTTCTCTCCTCCTCTTCTTCCTCCTCTTCCTTCTCCTCCTCCCTTTCACCAACTCCTCTTTTCTTCTTCCTCCTCTTTCTGTCTCTCACTTTATTTCCTCTTTCTCTCTCCCTCCCTCTCTGTCTCTTTCTCTCTTTCTCTCTCTGTCTCTCTGTCTCTCTCTCTCTATCTCTCTGTCTCTCTCTCTCTATCTCTCTGTCTCTCTCTGTGTGTGTGTCTCTCTCTCTGTCTCTCTCTCTCTCTGTATGTCTCTTCTTTTTTTGTAAAGTCAAATAACCACAAGCCACAGGCCTTCGGGCGCAGCGTCCTGCTGTTTTACTTTGTTATTCAAGATGGAAAAAATAATAATAAGCAGGATGGGGAGTGGGTGGAGTTTTTCTTCAGCTGAAGGTTCAACTCCAACTTTGCTCTGAATAGTTGAGTGGGTTCATATTGGGCCAGCTGAGGAAAAGACCAGCGTAAAGCAGGGTTAGGGGAATCCAGCACGGGACGAATTGAATGACTCTGTGGACTCCTAGTTGCCCTCCGGGATTGGTGGTTTGCTTGAAGACGTTTCATGGCCCAACTAGGTAACTTCATCAGGCCTTGCGAGTGTTGGTTTGTCGTCTGTTTTATATATATATAAATAGCTTCCCTTGTGAGATTTGGTGGGTTTTCGCTTTGGGAAAAAAAGCCAACACCTTAATCAAGGAGGAAATTACAGGAACATCTCAACCACTGAGCCAATGTTCATATATTGTCCCTTCGGGGAGAGGGGGCGGTTTATAAATCTAATAAATTATTATTATTATTATTATATATCAAGAACTAAGGCCACCGATACGGTTGCTCAGGGGGCTAAGATGCTGAGCTTGTCGATCAGAAAGGTCGGCAGTTCGGCAGTTCGAATCCCAAGCACCACGTAACGGAGTGAGCTCCCGTTCCTTGTCCCAGCTTCTGCCCACCTAGCAGTTCGAAAGCAGGTTAAAAAATGCAAGTAGGAAAATAGGAACCACCTACGAAAAAAATTAGAGAAATAAGAAGGAAGTATTCCTTCTTGCCTAAGAAATTATACAAAAAGGGAATATGGTTCAAGTGGTTATTACCAGAGGGAATGCTGATCTTCTGGGAGGGGGGCAGAGTAAAAATCGAAACACTAAGTGAGGCGGAGGCATTTATTAAAAAACATTCTCCCCAGTTGGGAGGCGAAGACGGGGGAATGGAGGGAGCGACGGCCCCGCCCGGGGACAGGGAAGAGGAGTCAATTGCGAAAAGATTCAGATCGCAAAAATGATTTTATTTGAAATCCTATTGTAATTGTTGATACAAGATGATTGAATATATGGACTGTACAATGTAATCTTTTTATATGTTTATCCTTTACTTCTAAAATTGTAAATCGATGAAGCTTTGGGAGGGCCACCACCGACAGCAGGGAAGCTACCCAAATGTTACCCTCACCTGCATACAGTTTTGGTCGCCACGATGTAGAAAAGACGTGGAGACTCTGGAAAGAGTGCAGAGAAGAGCAACCAAGATGATTAGGGGACTGGAGGCTAAAACATATGAAGAACGGTTGCAGGAACAGACAATGCCGGTTGGCAGCTCCCAGGGGAAGGGCCTTCTCTGTGGTGGGCCCTACCCTCTGGAATAGCCTACCTTCCAACCTCCGTTCCATTACAGACCTCCGCTTGTTTCGCCGGCACCTAAAAACTTATTATTTTCATCTGGCCGGCCTAGCATGATCTACTCCACACCCATTATTTTATAACGAATAAAAACTGTAATTTGGGTTTTAAATTTAAACTTATTTTAAGTTAAGCAGGATAATTTTGTTATTATTTAATAATATTTTGTATTTATGTATAATTGATTTTAAATCTCTGTTCACCGCCCCGAGTCCCTTTATGGTGAGATGGGTGCGGGTTATAAATGTGAAAAAAAATAAAAAAATAAAAAATAAAATATGTCTAGTTTGACAAAGAGAAGGACCAGGGGAGACATGATAGCAGCCGTCCGATATCTCAGGGGTTGCCCCAAAGAAGAGGGAGTCAAACTATTCTCCAAGGCACCTGGGGGCAGGACAAGAAGCAATGGGTGGAAACTAATCAAGGAGAGAAGCAACTTAGAACTAAGGAGGAATTTCCTGACAGTTAGAACAATTAACCCCTGGAACAGAAGTTGCCTCCAGAAGTTGTGAATGCCCCAACCCTGGAAGACTTTAAAAAGATGTTAGATAGCCATTTGTCTGAAATGGTATAAGGTTCCTGCCCACCACGCAGGGGGTTGGACTAGAAGACCTCCAAGGTCCCTTCCAACTCTGCTATTGTATATTGTATACCTTTTCCCTTGTAAAAACTTTGAAAACCAATAAAATACTTTTCAAAACAAACAAAAAAGGAAAACAGGAGCCACCTTTGGTGGGAAGGGAGCAGCGTTCCGTGCGCCTTCGGCATTGAGTCACGCCGGCCACGTGACCCCGGAGACGTCTTCGGGCAGCGCTGGCTCTTCGGCTTTGAAACGGAGAGGAGCAGAGCCCCCTAGAGTCAGGAACGACTAGCACAGATGTGCAAAGGGACCCGTGACCTTTACAATGTTGTGTCCACTTGCAATCGCTACGCAGAGGTTGTGACCCCTAACCCGGTTAATAACCTAACAACTGCAGTGATTCATTTAAAGACAGTGGCCAGAAGGGTGGAACAATGAGGCTTTACAACTTGCCTTGCTTAGCAAATTAGAAACGTTGGGCTCAATTGTGGTCATATGTCAAGGACCAGCTGTAAAAGGATAGAGGAACTGGTCCTCTGATTTGCAAACCACAGCTTAGTGTCGCCAGCAGGTGGTTCTTGTGGCCAGTTGACAGAAGGGAGGGTAAACCAACCACAATAACCCTACATAGCAGGTATGGTTTAACTAACCACAATTGCAATCCTCAAGGAGTGGAGGAAATATTCCTCATTCTTGATCCTTTTCGTAGCAGATGCTTGGGATTAAACTAGATGTAGTCCTTGATTTATGACTACAACTGAGCCCTAAATTCCCATTGCTATGAGACGGTGGTTAAGTGGATTTTGCTCCATTATATGATCTATCTTGTCACCATTGTTAAGTGAATCGCTGTAGTTCTAACATTAGCAACATGGATGTTGAGTGAATCCGGTTTCCCCATTGACAATAGAATAGAATAGAATAGAACAGAATAGGGGATAGAGTAGAGTAGAGTAGAGTAGAGTAGAGTAGAGTAGAGTAGAGTAGAGTAGAATAGAATAGAATAGAATAGAATAGAATAGTTGGAAGGGACCTTGGAGGTCTTCTAGCCCAACCCCCTGCCTAGGCAGGACATCCTATACCGTTTTAGACAAATGGCTATCAGACATCTTAAAGACTTCCAGTGTTGGGGCATTCACAACTTCTGGAGGCAACTTCTGTTCCACTGGTTAATTGTTCTCACTGTCAGGAAATTTCTCCTCAGTTCTAAGTTGCTTCTCTCCTTGATTAGTTTCCACCCATTGCTTCTTGTCCTGCCCCCAGGTGCCTTGGAGAATAGTTTGGCTCCCTCTTCTTTGTGGCACCCTCTGAGATATTGGAACACTGCTATCCTGTCTCCTCTGGTCTTCACTAGATAACTATGCCCAGTTCCTGCAACCGTCCTTAATATGTTTTAGCCTCCAGACCTTTGATCATCTTAGATAGATTCAGATTAACAGAATTAGAAAGGACCTGTGGGTCATCTAGTCCAACCCCCCGCCCAAGCAGGAAACCCTCCACCATTCCTGACAGAGGGCAGTCCAGTCTCTTCTTGAAAGCCTCCAGGGATGAAGCTCCCACAACTTCTGTTCCATGGGTTGATGGTTCTCCCTGTCAGGAAATTCCTCCTTATTTCCTGGTTGAATCTCTCCTTGGTCACTTTCCATCCATTCTTCCTTCTCTGGCCTTCAAAGGGGCTTTGGAGAATAGCTTGACCCTCTTCCTCCTCTCTGGGGCAGCCCCTCAAATACTGGATGATGCTCTCCTGTCTCCCCTGGTCCTTCTCTTCCCTAGACCAGCCAGGCCCACTTCCTGCAACCGTCCATCGGATGTTTGAGCCTCCAGTCCCCTCATCACCCTGGTTAACTGATCTACGGCGTTCTTTCCCCAGAAGGCAACCCTTCTTAAGATCCTTGGAGAAGGCAATTCTCCCCTGAGGTCCTTCTTGCACAAAGCCACGGGTTCAAATGTGCCTGGGATCAAAAGCTCGGGAGTATGGGGAGGGGGGGAAAAACCGGGCCAGAGATCAGCCTTAATCTTGGCTGCTTCTCGGCTGACCCATGGCCCGCTCCTCCACCGAAGAAGGCCGGGTGCTTGCATGCAAGTGGAGAAGAGAAGGACCGGAAACGGGTGATTGAGCCAAGATCAGCGAGCGGGAGGGAAGAGCTGGGCACTCCTGTGGTCAGAGCGCATGATCTATGCCACCAAGGGTGGAAACCCGTCGTTTGGAGAATGACTGTTTTCGCTGGACGGCTCCTGCAATCCAGATTTTTCTGTCTCTGCAGCCGCTGGACCTGGTTTTAAGCAGAGCCGGGAAGGTTTAACTGGGATTGGATGGACAAAGAGGAGCATTTAAAAATTCTTGGGGAGGGGTGGGGTATTTGCTGCCCTACGCACACACACCCGGCCCTTTTTGTTTTGGTAAAGTTTTTATTTTATCTTAATACAAAGTACAAACAGTCCTTTAAGCAGGGTGTCATCTGGGTACAAATGTTTTGTGCAATTGAATTTTACAATCATATTCATTATTTATCTATTCTTACTACAACTATTTCTTCTTAATTTATTTAGAATAGAATAGAACGGAACGGAACAGATTAGATAATTAGAATAGAATAGAATAGAATAGAATAGAATAAAACAGAAGAGAACAGAACAGAACGAGAATAGAATAGAGAATTAGAATTAGAATTAGAATTGAATAGAATAGAAAAGAAGAGAACAGAGAATTAGAATAGGAATATAGAATAGAATAGAATAGAATAGAATGGAATGGAATGGAATGGAATGGAATAGAGAATTAGAATAGAATAGATTAGAGAATTAGAATAGGAATATAGAATAGAATAGAAAATTAGAATAGAATATTAAATAGAATAGAACAGAGAATAGAATGGAATAGAATGGAATAGAATAGAATAGAATATGGAATGGAATGGAATGGAATAGGAGAATTAGAATAGAATATTAAATAGAGCAGAACAGAGCAGAACAGAACAGAGAATAGAATAGAATAGAATAGAATGGAATGGAATGGAATAGGAGAATTAGAATAGAATATTAAATAGAACAGAACAGAACAGAGAATAGAATAGAATAGAATAGAATAGAATGGAATGGAATGGAATGGAATGGAATGGAATGGAATGGAGAATTGGATTAGAGAATTAGAAGAGAAAATTAGAATAGATTAGAGAATAGAATAGAGAATTAGAAAAGAATAAAATAGAGAATTAGAATAGAAAATAGAATAGAATAGAAAATTGGAATAGAATATAGAACAGAACAGAACAGAAAGAAAAAAGACTAGACTAGACTAGACTAGACTAGACTAGACTAGAATAGAATAGAATAACAGAGTTGAAAGGGACCTTGGAGTCAGTAACCTATGATTGTAATAAGCAGGCTCCATTACTGTCCCAACTCAGGGACTACCTGTCCTCTACTGAGAGCTAATGCTTGCTCTCCTCCTGGTAGTAACCACGCCTTTCCTGCCTCCAGCCAGTGGATGGTTAAATGCTGCAAACATTTAAGGAATTGTAAATGGGATTTCAAGAGTGCCGGGAGGGATGAGGGCTTGCTGCGCCCGCTGGTTGGTAACGAATCTTTCCTGCTTCAGATCTTCCCACAATCTGCACAGGAAATTAAACAGGGCTCTTAATGAGCGGCCTTCTCTCTTCCTTCCTTGATGAGAAATCATAACAGAAAATTAAGCGGGCTGGATGCTGTTTTAACCTAATCAGCCAAGACAATGAATAAGGAGCCAAAGGATGTGGGCCAGCACAAGGGTAGAGTGACATGAGAGGAACAGAAAGCAGCCTTCGCAAACAGAAACGTGGAATAAAAGGATTGTTTGGTGTTTTCTTTTGTTTATTAAAAGGGGAACACAGAGATTTGAGGTGCACCCTCCAGGTTCTTGAACAGGGGGACAAGGTTGACTGGAAGCAGTCAGGAATAGGATAGAAGAGAAGAGAATAAAATAGAATAGAATAGAATTCAGGATAAGATAGGATAGGATAGGATATAGAATAGAATAGAATAGAGAATAGAATAAAGAACAGAATAGAATAGAGAATAGAATAAAGAATAGAATAAAGAATAGAATAGAATATAGAATAGAATAGAATAGAATTAGAGTAAAGTAGAACAGAACAGAATAAAAAATAGAATAGTATAGAACAGAATAGAATAGAAACTTAGAATAGAATAGAGTAGAACACAACAGAATAGAATAAAAAAAAGAATAGTATAGAACAGAATAGAAACTTAGAATAGAATAGAGTAGAACACAACAGAACATAATAAAAAATAGAATAGTATAGGATAGAATAGAAAATTAGAATAGAATAGAATAGGAATAGGATAAGATAGAATAGAATAGGAATAGAAAAATAGAATAGTATAGGATAGAATAGAAAATTAGAATAGAATAGAATAGAATAGGAATAGAATAGGAATAGGAATAGGATAAGATAAAATAGAATAGGAATAGAAAAATAGAATAGTATAGAATAGAACATAGTATAGAATAGAATAGAACACAACAGAATAGAATAGAGAATTAGAATAGAATAGAATAAAATAGAGGATTAGAATAGAATAGAATAATTAGAATAGAATAGAGAATTAGAATAGAATAGAATAGAATAAAATAGAGGATTATAATAGAATAGAGAATTAGGATAGGGCAGAATAGGATAGGATACGATAAGATAGGATAGGATAGGATAGGATATAGCCTAGACTAGACTAGACTAGACTGCAGAAAACCTATGCAGAAAAAGAAGCAAAATCTTATTTTCAAATTATCGGACGCCATATAAACTCTACCACAATATTCAGAATTATTCCAAGCAGATTTCCCCCCTCCCTTTTAAAAAAAACCCAAAAACATGTACATAGGTGTGTTATGAAATATTAAATAAATATCAACTGCTGGTTGGTCAGAAAATTCCTTTTGATAGGTATAGTTTGTGCTTTTAAAACAAGTGGTAGAACTTGTAATTTTTTACAAGTTTGCAGGAGGTTTCAGCCGGTGGGTGTGTCAAGATAATGGGTTTATTTGCACACTTGTTACTTGTTAGTGCAGATTGACCCCTGAAGCCTGTTTGATAAATGCTGCTAACAGTAGCTAAAATCAGCAGAGCTTCAAGCTGAAAAGCATAGAAAGATTAAATAACAAGATTGGAAGGGGCCTTGAAGGTCTTCTAGTCCAACCCCCTGCTCAAGCAGGAGACCCTTACAGAATAACAGAGTTGGAAGGTACCTTGGAGGTCTTCTAGTCCAGCCCCCTGCTCAAGCAGGAGACCCTATATCATTTCAATCAATCAATCAATGAATCATTCAATCAGAATAGAGCTGGAAGGGGCCTTGGAGGTCTTCTATTCCAGCCCTGTGCTCAAGCCGGAGAAACTATACCATTTCAGATAAGTTGACTGTCTAATCCTTGCAAGGAGAAGGGCGGGGTATAAATTTAATAAAATAAAAATAAAAATAAAATAATCTCCTCTTAAAAACTTCCAGTAATGTAGCGCCCACAACTTCTGGTGGTAAGCTGTTCCTCTGGTTAATTGTTATGTTAGGAAATTTCTCCTTAATTCCAGGTTGCTTCTCTCCTGGATTAGTTTCCACCCATTGCTTCTTGTCCTGGTGCTTTGGAGAATAATTTGACTCCCTCTTTTTGGGGGCAGCCCCTCAAATACTGGAATAATGCTATCGTATCGCTCCTGGCCCTTCTTCTCTAGCCAATCCCTGCCACGGTTCTTCGTACGTTTTAGCCCTAATCTTCTTTGCTGCTTGGACAGACAACTGCAAGAGATAAGATTGTGGCTTTGTCGTTGTTTTATTTATTGCCCCTGGTTTCTCACTTACTGCATCTTCATTATTTAAAAAAAAAAATCATCAAAGCAAAAGGGGCTCTGGAAGAAGAGAAGAAACGGTAAACAGATGGCAAGGACAGGGCTGAACGTTGAGATCCCAGATCCATGAAGATATCTTGTTGAGATACAAGATAAATAAGATCTAATTAACAACAGAGGCCGCCTCTCCTGAACCCCTTCAAACGTCTCATGGGCATTGCTTTGATTCACACGGTGCATTGGCCTAGGTAGGCGAATACAGATACTGATTAACAGAGTCGGAAGGGACCTTGGAGGTCATCTAGTCCAACCCCCAGCACAAGCAGGAGAACCTACACTATTTCTGACAGTCTCTTCTTGAAAGCCTCCAGGGATGAAGCTCCCACAACTTCTGAATAACAGAATAATAATAGTGACAGCTGGAAGCAGGGGTGGGTTTCTGCAGGCTCGCACTTACTCGCGAGAACTGGTTGGTGAAATTTAAAGAACCGGTGAGAGGGGGTTCCACCGGCGTACCTGGAAGTAAATCTGGCCGGCAGCTGCCAGTAACCCAACGGGAAGGAAAGGAAAAAAAGGAAGGAAGGAAGGAAGGAAGGAAGGAAGGAAGGAAGAAAGAAAGAAAGAAAGAAAGAAAGAAAGAAAGAAAGAAAGAAAGAAAGAAAGAAAGAAAGAAAGAATTTATCATCACAATTGAGTCCAAAATTTTGGTTGCTAAGCAAGAGCGTTGTTAAATGAGTTTCACCACATTTTAAAAGGTGGCCACTCCCACCCTGTCACATGACTGCCAAGCCACGCCCACAAAATAGGCCACACCTACAGAGTAGGTTCTAAAAAATTTGAAACCCACCCCTGGCTGGAAGGGACCTTGGAGGTCATCTAGTCCAACCCAAGCAGGAGACCCTCCACCCTTTCTGACAGAGAGCAGTTCAGTCTCTCCTTGAAAGCCTCCAGGGATGAAGCTCCCACAACTTCCGAAGGCAACTTCTGTTCCATGGGTTGATGGTTCTCCCTGTCAGGAAATTCCTCCTTATTCCCAGGTTGAATCTCTCCTTGGTCAGTTTCCATCCATTCTTCCTTCTCTGGCCTTCAAAGGTCCTTTGGAGAATAGCTTGACCCCCTTCCTCCTCTCTGGGGCAGCCCCTCAAATACTGGAAGATGCTCTCCTGTCTCCCCTGGTCCTTCTCTTCCCTAGACCAGCCAGGCCCAGTTCCTGCAACCGTCCATCGTCTGTTTTAGTTGAGCCTACAAGGAAATTGCCAAAAAAGCCAACCCAGTTCTAGGCTGCATCAACAGTGGGAGAGAATCAAGATCACGTGAACGGTTGATACCACTTTATAAGGCCTTGGTAAGACCACATTTGGAATACGGCATTCAGTTTTGGTCGCCACAGTGTAAAAAAGATGTGGAGACTCTAGAAAGAGTGCAGAGAAGAGTAACAAAGAGGATTAGGGGACTGGAGACTAAAACATATGAGGAACGGTTGCAGGAACTGGGTAGGTCTAGTTTAATGCAAAGAAGGACCAGGAGAGAGATGATAGCAGTCTTCCAGTATATCAGGGGCTGCCCCAAAGAAGAGGGAGTCAACTATTCTCCAAAGCACCTGAGGGTAGGACAAGAAGCAATGGGTGGAAACTAATCCAGGAGAGAAGCAACTTAGAACTAAAGAGGAATTTCCTGACGGTTAGAACAAATAACCAGTGGAACAGAAATTGCCTCCAGAAGTTGTGAATGCCCCAACACTGGAAGTCTTTAAGAAGATGTTGGATAACCATTTGTCTGAACCGGTATAGGGTTTCCTCTCTGGGCAGGGGGTTGGACTAGAAGACCTCCAAGATCCCTTCCAACTCTGCTATTGTATTGTATTATTGTAAATCTGCATAGTTGAAGGGAGGGAAAAATGATACAATAAATGACAAGACTTTATTTTTGAGTGTTTTTGCAGTCTCTTTACAGGAGGAATGTCTAAGCATCGTGCCTTTTTCCATTTCTCTGTTGTTATTTTTTTCCCCCTCACTTGCAAGAGAAATTCAAACGGATTGCAATCTGGGTTCTCCCCCCACCCCACCCTCCCCAGCCTCCGATTCATCGCAACCGACCAGTTGTTTCTCTTTCTGCAGCTTCAGGAAGTCCGACTTCCTTCTTGCACCAACTATGAGTTCCCCAGCCCGGGCCAGCTGCCTTCCACCAGCTTCTCCCCTGAAGCCGATGAATGGCTCTTGACTGATCTGGAAATAAGGAGGGATTTCCTGACAGGGAGAACCATCAACCCATGGAACAGAAGTTGCCTTCGGAAGTTGTGGGAGCTTCAACCCTGGAGGCTTTCAAAGAGAGACAGGACTGCCCTCGGTCAGAAAGGGTGGAGGGTCTCCTGCTTGGACAGTGGGGTTGGGCTAGATGACCTACAAGATCCCTCCCAACTCTGTTATTCTGTAAAGGATATTGAGACTGTAGAAAGAGTGCAGAGAAGAGCAATCAATTAGGGCAGGGGTCCCCAACCTTTGCAACTTTAAGTCTGAAGGACTTCAGCTCCCAGCAAAGCTGGCTGGAGAAGTCTGGGAGCTGAAGTCCTTCAGACTTAAAGTTGCAAAGGTTGGGGACCCCTGAATTAGGGGACAGGAGGCTCAAACATCCGATGGACGGTTGCAGGAACTGGGCCTGGCTGTCTAGGGAAGAGAAGGACCAGAGGAGACAGGATAGAAGTCTTCCAATATCTGAGGGGCTGCCCCAGAGAGGAGGAAGGGGGTCCAGCTATTCTCCAAAGGACCTTTGAAGGCCAGAGAAGGAAGAATGGATGGAAACTGACCAAGGAGAGATTCAACCTGGGAATAAGGAGGAATTTCCTGGCAGGGAGAACCATCAACCCATGGAACAGAAGTTGCCTTCGGAGGTTGTGGGAGCTTCATCCCTGGAGGCCTTCAAGAAGAGACAGGACTGCCCTCTGTCAGAAAGGGTGGAGGGTCTCCTGCTTGGACAGTGGGGTTGGACTAGATGACCTCCAAGGTCCCTCCCAACTCTGTTAATCTGTAATCTGCAAACTTTAACACTTGTTAGACTTCAACTCCCGGAATTCCCCAACCAGCCAGTTTCTTCTCTCTCGTCTCTTCGGCTGACTCGCCCAACTAACTTGGTTAGCGCACAAACTCACTTTGGGGGTTTGCACGAAACCTCATAAACATCCTTGCTCAAAATCTAACCTCGGGTTTAACAGATTTAACAGGTTAACAGATCTGGAAGGGACCTTGCAGGTCATCTAGTCCAACCCCTTGCCAAAGCAGGAAATCCTACATCTGATTCTGCCTCTACGAAGGAAGGAAGGAAGGAAGGAAGGAAGGAAGGAAGGAAGGAAGGAAGGAAGGAAGGAAGGAAGGACAGATCAACAGAGTTGGAAAAGACCTTTCAAGTCATCTAGTCCAACCCCCTGCCGAAGCAGGAGATCCTACATCCGCCTCTACCAAGGAAGGAAGGAAGGAAGGAAGGAAGGAAGGACAGATCAACAGAGTTGGAAGGGACCTTGCAGGTCATCTAGTCCAACCCCCTGCCGAAGCAGGAGATCCTACATCTGCCTCTACCAAGGAAGGAAGGAAGGAAGGAAGGAAGGAAGGAAGGAAGGAAGGAAGGAAGGAAGGAAGGAAGGAAGGACAGATCAACAGAGTTGGAAAAGACCTTGCAAGTCATCTAGTCCAACCCCCTGCCGAAGCAGGAGATCCTACATCCGCCTCTACCAAGGATGGAAGGAAGGAAGGAAGGAAGGAAGGAAGGAAGGAAGGAAGGAAGGAAGGAAGGAAGGAAGGACAGATCAACAGAGTTGGAAGGGACCTTGCAGGTCATCTGGTCCAACCCCCTGCCCAAGCAGGAGATCCTACATCCGCCTCTACCTAGGATCGAACTCACAACCTCCTGCTTGTGAGGCAACCATTCAAGGCGTGTCAATGCCACCAGGGTTGTGATTACTGAGCTAATTCAGCAGATGACACAAACTCTGCACATCGTATTTATGTCCTAACCGAGATCTGCAGCAAATGTCGGTTCTGTGGACTTTAGAAGCGGGCAGGGGGTCTCACCCTTGAGTAGGAAAACCATTCAGGGAGGGGGAAGGGATGCAAGGCAAAACAATCTCTGTCTATTTAACCTAGATAATGATTTCCAGACGAGGCTCCGGAATGGTTTTACGTAATCCAGGGTAATCCTAAGGAATGCTGTCTATGTGGGCCAGGGTCTTACTATTAACTTAAGGTTACGTGGGTTAGTGCAGCGTTTCTCAACTTCGAGGACTTGAAGATAGTGCGGGCTTCAACTCCCAGAATTCCTCGGCCGGCATGATCAGTGTTTTTGGAAGTGGGCAAAATGCAAATTTTGCAAATAATAAACAAAGAAAAAAACATATGAAGGAATGAAAGAAGACAGAAGGAAGGAAGGAAGGAAGGAAGGAAGGAAGGAAGGAAGGAAGGAAGGAAGGAAGGAAGGAAGGAAGGAAGGAAGGAAATATGTGTGTATGGTCATATACAAAGATTAATAAAAAAAGAAACGATGATAATAAATATCTATATAAATAAAAATGTGACTATGAGTTTGTTCGAAACTGCCAATCTCCGAAAGTCCTGCACCGATCGCTTCCAAATTTTCACACAACGTTCCTTTCAAGTACGGCACCAATGATATATATATAGATTGTGTAGATGTCACACCTGTGCCAGGTGCATGCCACGGAAATGTAAACAATTGTAAAAAAGGTAGGCAGATGGATACAGAGAGAGCAGTGGGCCACAAGTACTATGTTATCCTTTATGACATAAAATACTCTGTCCATAAGATTCAAGGAGAAATACAGTAGGTAGGTAGGTAGAGGGAGAAATATGGTAGGGAGGGAGGGAGGGAAGGAGGGAGGGAGAGAGAGAGAGAGAGAGGGAGGGAGGGAGGGAGGGAGAAATTAGGTAGGTAAGGTAGGTAGAGGGAGAGAGGGAGAAATACTGTAGGTAGGTAGGTAGGTAGGTAAGTAGAGGGAGAGAGGGAGAATTCAGTAGGTAGGTAGGTAGGTAGGTAGGTAGGTAGGTAGAGGGATAGAGAGGGAGAAGGAGAAATGCAGTAGGTAGGTAGCTAGGTAGGTAGGTAGAGGGAGAGAGGGAGAAATACAGTAGGTAGGTAGGTAGAGAGAGAGAGGGAGAAAGGCAGTAGGTAGGTAAATAGAGGGAGAGAGGGAGAATTCAGTAGGTAGGTAGGTAGGTAGGTAGGTAGGTAGGTAGGTAGGTAGGTAGGCCAAAGCCACGCTGGAAAATTGTCCTAAATTAGCACAAAGAAAAAGAAAGGACATATTTGAACGTCAGATCATCATTCAGGCAATTCCTGCATATGGAAGGTTGATTGTTTTACGAAGATCCGGAACACAGGACTTTTCCAAATTCCTGAACGGACACTCAGCGCACCAGCTGCATAGGAAGGAAGTAGTTCCCAGGGAGTTTTCTGCAGGGTTTTGCAATTGGGGGGGGGGGGGGTGTTGGGCTTTAAGATCTGTGGACTTCAACTCCCAGAATTCCCCAGCCAGCTCCAATTCTGGGAGTTTTGAAGTCCACAGTTCTTAAAGGGGCCCAGCCAGATTGAGAAACAGTGTTGAAAAGTAATTGGAAGTGATAATAATTATATGTATATGTATATGTATATGTATATGTATATGTATATGTATGTATAGTTATAAGTGGTAATTGGGAATGAATACTGAATAGGATTTAAGCTGGTCTAGCTTAGCCAATGAGTAAATGCATTTTAGAATTTTAATTGGGATTTTTAGCACAGGCTTTTAGTTCAATTTATTCTTAACTTTTTTGTATTTATTGTTATTTATCGATTTTAATTTCCTGTGCACCGCCCTGGGTCCATTTCGATGGAGAAGGGCGGTTCTATAAATCTAAATAAATTAAATTTAAATTAAATTAAAGGAGATGAGTAAATATTATTAATGTTTGGTTAAAATAGGCTACAGGGAATAATGATTTTGGAGGATAGTAGAATTAACAAGAATTCTACTCTTGTTTCTATTTTACATTCTTCTCTTCTCTTTCCTTCTCTCTTCTACATTCTACTCTTCTTCCTATTTTATATTCTTCTCTTCTATCTTCCCTTCCCTCTTCTCTCTTCTCTTTCCTTCTCTTCTCTTCTACATTCTTCCCTTCTCTCTTCTCTCTCTTTCCTTCTCTCTTCTACATCCTACTCTTCTTTCTCTTCTACATTCTTCTCTTCTCTATTCTCTTCCCTTCCACTTCCCTCTTCTCTCTTCTTCTACATTCTTCTCTTCTCTATTCTCTTCCCTTCCCCTTCCCTCTTCTCTCCTCTTCTACATTCTTCTCTTCTCTTCTCTATTCTCTTCCCTTCCCCTTCCCTCTTCTCTCCTCTTCTATATTCTTCTCTTCTCTCTTCTCTCTCTTTCCTTCTCTCTTCTACACCCTACTCTTCTCTTCTACATTCTTCCCTTCTCTCTTCTCTCTCTTTCCTTCTCTCTTCTACACCCTACTCTTCTCTTCTACATTCTTCTTTTCTCTATTCTCTTCCCTTCCCCTTCCCTCTCCTCTCCTCTTCTACATTCTATTCTCTTCCCTTCCCCTTCCCTCTTCTCTCTTCTTCTCTTCTACATTCTTCTCTTCTCTTTCCTTCTCTCTTCTACACCCTACTCTTCTCTTCTCTTCTACATTCTTCTCTTCTCTATTCTCTTCCCTTCCCCTTCCCTCTTCTCTCTTTTTCTCTTCTCTTCTACATTCTTCTCTTCTCTATTCTCTTCCCTTCTCCTTCCCTCTTCTCTCTTCTTCTCTTCTCTCTTCTTCTCTTCTCTCCTCTTCTATATTCTTCTCTTCTCTCTTCTACATTCTACTCTTGTCTCAATTCTACATTCTTCTCTTTTCCCTTCTCTTCTATTTTACATTCTTCTCTTGTCTCTTCTCTTTCTTCTACATTCTATTCTTCTCTTCTTTCTATTCTATATTCTCCTCTCTTCACCTTCCATGTACAAGAAATGAGATCCCCCCACCCACTCCTGTATGTCTAAAGGGCCTGTCACTAAAGTCACGTGGGAAGAGGCCTTCCGAAGCCACCGATGTTTGTCCCGACCGTCTTCTTGAGGGCCTCAGGAATCCATCCCGTCTCCTTCAATGCTCAGGTTTCCTTTCCAATCCTGAGCTTCTAATCCTTTCGCTTAAGGGAAAGCTAGAAATAGAAGCCAACCTATTTGAGGCCCTTAAATTAAGCCTTTAATATTTATACTCCGGCTAATCTGGAAATAGCCCAGGCCTTCAGGAATTCTGCCCCCTGTCCCCAGTTGTGGACCTCAGAGCATACACAGAGTTCAGACTGCAGATCAACAGAGTTGGGAGGGACCTTGGAGGTCACCTAGTCCAAACCCCCTCCAAAGCAGAAGATCCCACACCATATCTGACCCTTGGCAGTCCAGTCTCTTCTTGAAAGCCTCCAGAGATGAAGCTCCCACAACTTCTGAAGGCAACTTCTGTTCCATGGGTTGATGGTTCTCCCTGTCAGGAAATTCCTCCTTATTCCCAGGTTGAATCTCTCCTTGGTCAGTTTCCATCCATTCTTCCTTCTCTGGCCTTCAAAGGTCCTTTGTGGAATAGCTTGACTCCCTTCCTCCTCTCTGGGGCAGATCCTCAAATACTGGAAGATGCTCTCCTGTCTCCCCTGGTCCTTCTCTTCCCTAGACCAGCCAGCCCCAGTTCCTGCAACCGTCCATCGGATGTTTGAGTCTCCAGGCCTTTGATCCTCTTAGATAGATTCAGATTAACAGAGTTGGAAGAGACCTCCGATGATAGATGATAGGTGATAGATGTATGGATGATATAGATAGATAGATAGATAGATAGATAGATAGATAGATAGATAGATAGATAGATAGATATGGATGGAAGATAGATGATGGATGGATGATAGATGGATGGATGGATGATGGATAGATAAATAGATAGATAGATGGTCAGAGAGACAAAGATAGGATAGATGAGAGATGGATGGATGATAGATAGATATAGATAGATAGATGATGGAAGGATGGATGGATGGATGGATGGATGGATGATAGATGATAGATGGATGGATGATGGATAGATAGATAGATAGATAGATAGATAGATAGATAGATAGATAGATAGATAGATACGGATGGAAGATAGATGATGGATGGATGATAGATGGATGGATGGATGGATGATGGATGGATGATAGATGGATGGATGGATGGATGATGGATAGATAAATAGATAGATAGACGGACAGAGAGACAAAGATAGGATAGATGAGAGATGGATGGATGATAGATAGATATAGATAGATGATGGAAGGATGGATGGATGGATGATAGATAATAGATGGATAATAGATGGATGGAAGATAGATGATGGATGGATGATAGATGGATGGATGGATGATGGATAGATAAATAGATAGATAGACGGACAGAGAGACAAAGATAGGATAGATGAGAGATGGATGGATGATAGATAGATATAGATAGATGATGGAAGGATGAATGATAGATAATAGATGGATGGATGATGGATAGATAGATAGATAGATAGATAGATAGATAGATAGATACGGATGGAAGATAGATGATGGATGGATGATAGATGGATAGATGGATGATGGATAGATAAATAGATAGATAGACGGACAGAGAGACAAAGATAGGATAGATGAGAGATGGATGGATGATAGATAGATATAGATAGATGATAGATGGATGGATGATGGATAGATAGATAGATAGATAGATAGATAGATAGATAGATAGATAGATACGGATGGAAGATAGATGATGGATGGATGATAGATGGATGGATGGATGATGGATAGATAAATAGATAGATAGACGGACAGAGAGACAAAGATAGGATAGATGAGAGATGGATGGATGATAGATATAGATAGATGATGGAAGAATGGATGGATGGATGATAGATGATAGATGGATGGATGATGGAGATAGATAGATAGATAGATAGATAGATAGATAGATAGATGGATGGATGGATGGATGGATGGATGGATGGATGGATGGATGGATGGATGGATGGATGGATGGATAGGCTGGCAGACTGACAGACAGACAAATAAACAATCAGCCAGGGACCCTGGCATGATCCTTGTCTGGGTTCCTTGACTAAAATCTCGCCGTCTTCTATCTGGGTGCGCCACTTTCCCTCGCTCCACCTGAAGGATCTTTGGGATGCCAAAGCTTTGGGGCCAGCCCTGGCGGGATCACGCAATCAAGCAGCCTCCTTGAAACGGGATCTCGGGGGGGGGGGATCCCTGCCCTTAATAGGCCGAGAGAGGCAGCGTTTTTCTCCCACAGCAAAAACAGGGGAGGCATTTCAACTATCTTGGCTTGGGCCCAGTGGGTGGGAACCACGTCAGGGTCTCCTGCCAGGCAAGCCCCTTCCCTCCTCCCGATGGATGAAGACAGATATGGGTGGAGGGCTGACAGCTGGCTGGCCCAGGGGAAAGGAATGGGGGGCCCTGGGGTTATTTCAGATTTCAGATCCACAAAGTTGGAAGGGGCCTTGCAGGTCATCTAGCCCAACCCCCCTGCCCAAGCAGGAGACCCTACCTCTGCCTCTACCTAGGATTGAACTCACCACCTCCTGATTGGGAGGCGAGAGCTTTCTCTTTCTTTCTTTCTTTCTTTCTTTCTTTCTTTCTTTCTTTCTTTCTTTCTTTCTTTCTTTCTTTCTTTCTTTCTTTCTCTCTCTCTCTCTCTCTCTCTCTTTCTTTCTTCCTTCCTTCCTTCCTTCCTTCCTTTCTTATAGATTAACAGAGTTGGAAGGGACCTTGCAGGTCATCTAGTCCAACCCCCTGCCCAAGCAGGAGACCTTACCTCTGCCTCTACCTAGGATTGAACTCACAAACCTCCTGATTGGGAGGCGAGAGCTTTCTCTTTCTTTCTTTCTTTCTTTCTTTCTTTCTTTCTTTCTTTCTTTCTTTCTTTCTTTCTTTCTTTCTTTCTTTCTTTCTTTCTTTCTTTTAGATTAACAGAGTTGGAAGGGACCTTTGCAGGTCATCTAGCCCAACCCACTTGCCCAAGCAGGAGACCCTACCTCTGCCTCTACCTAGGATTGAACTCACAACCTCCTGATTGGGAGGCGAGAGCTCCACCTCTTATCATCCATCTGCTCCAACCCCCTTGGCGGGAATTCCTCAAAAAGAGGAAATCTTTTTCTGGAGAAATTTCCTTTTTTTCGCCACTCATCACAAAGTCATTACAAAGTACCTGTGTATATAGATAATTCTCAACTTACAACCATTTGTTTAGGGATGGTTCTGTCAATCCAAGTCAAAGGGGAAGCCAGATTGTTAGGATCATAACCCTAGTGTTGGGTTGACAAAATATATACAAGCCATGATTACAAATGGTCTCTGTTACTTTAAGTGCTACAGTGGAATGCAATTGGCTGCTGTAATTAACTCAGCAATAAGAGGAAGCCAGGAGCACTGTTAGTTGACTGACTTTGCTGACTTTGAACTGGAGATCCTGTGGATTAGGTCAGCAGAACAAGGAAGGATCGTGGCTTGCAACTATAAGCTAACTATTTTTGAGTTCAAGACTGTATTTGATTCAGGAATGACTATCACTGTTGGTGAAGCTGTAGTTTGTTTTTCCATCACAAACAAAGCGATGGAAAACTTTTTAACCGCAGGGATTCCCTGGGGTTGGGCTAGATGGCCTGCAAGGCCCCTTCCAACCCTGTTCATCCAAACTCTCCGATTTCAAGGACGCATCGGGAGGTCGCGAGGAAAATAAATCTGCGATTGAATGGGTGGCACATTCTTAGGAGCCTGGCACGTTTCCCCCAGCCCGGCCAATTTCTAGTAAAACAACCCCGCGGAATGGCTGAGATTCCAGCTTGATGTTCCCTGTTGACCTTTCGCGGCTGCTATGCCAGAGGAGTGCCATGCTCTCAGCCCCGGCACGCAGGCTGCGCTGGTCTGCGCATGACCCTCAAGTGTGCCCTTCTCCTGAGTGCTGCACCTGGCCTACAGCTGCCTGCCGCTGAGTGATTTGAAGCTGGAATCGCAGGGCGCCATTTTGAGTAGGGGAGTTGGATCCGGGCTGCAATATTCGGGGAAGCCAGCAGGTGGCAGCAAAGAGACCGAAGGTCTTAACCTGCTGCCGCCATCTAGCGGCCACCTGCGATTTAGCAGCCCAGCTACGAGAGCCCCAAATACAGATTGGTCCTCAATTTATAGCTATCTTGTGACCTTCTGACCAGGAAAATCAATGGGGAAGCCAGATTCACTTAACAACTGGGTTACTAACTTATCAATTGCGGTGGTTCGCTTAACAACGGAGGCAAGAAAGATCAAAAAATGGGGCAAACCAAATGTCTCACTGAACCACAGACAATTTGGGCTCAATTGTGGTCGTAAGTCAAGGACTACCTGTATATACCGTAAAGTAATCCTCAACGTACAACCTCTCTTTTAAAGACCATTCAAAGTTGCCAGGACACTGAAAAACTGACTTACAACGGGTCCTCGCACTTATAACTGTTGCAGCATGCCCTGTGGATATGTCATCAAAATTCGGGTGCTTAGCAACTGGCATGTATTTAGAATGTTTGCCGTGTCTCAGGTCATGTGTTCCCCAGTTGCATCTGGATTCATTTAAAGACCGTGGCAAAAGCAGTCATCGAGCCCCACGCCCTTATCCGTTGCCTTGCTTAGCGACGGGAATTCTCATCTCCCAGTTGCAGTCATAAGTTAAGCACTGCTTGCTCTCCTGTTTAAGTCACATTTGCAAAATGGGGACAATTTTTATACCAGGAATCTTTTAAGACGCGTGGACTTCAACTCCCAGAATTCCCCTGCCAGCCATGCAGTGGAGGGCTGGTGCAAGAGCATAGAGACTTAAAAGGTGGCAGAGATTCTCCTAGAGAGGTCAGTTTCTGCTTTCCTTGGTTTAAAGCTGACTTCTCTAGGAGAATGTCTGCCCTCTTTTAAGTCTCTATGCTCTTGCACTAGCCCGTCGTTGCATGGCTGTCTGGGGAATTCTGGGAGTTGAAGTCCACACGTCTTAAAGTCACCAAGTTTGGAGACCTTGCTTTAGACTACATGTTTCTCGACCTCAGCAACTTAGTGTTAACTCCCAGAGGCGTAGTGTGGGGGGTGCAGGGGGGGCCGGCCGCACCGGGCGCAACATCTGGGGGGGCGCGCTCCAGAGACCCGACTCGGAAGCTCTCCTCCGCGGGTCTCTGGAGTTGGCGGCGGCGGCGCCTGGGCGCTCCTGGGCCGGCGAGAGTCGGGGAGCGAACAGCGGCCAGTAGGGGCCAAACCCTCCCGGGCCATCCCCCGGCTGAGGCCAGCGCCGGCTCCTCGCACCCGCCAGTGCCACCCAAGGGGGCCAGGCGAGACTTAAAGGTGCAGGTCTTTCGAAGCAATGGCCGTGCGGAGACCCTGGAAGACTCCTCCGTTCCGAGCCAGCCAGAGGAGCGGCGACCTAGGCCCCGCGGCGGCCCGGGAAGACCCTCTTGCCCCGGCTTTCGGGCCGTCGCCCTCCGTAGAAAGGAGCGTCGGGTGTCCCAGGCCTACACCACGCAAAGGGCGCCTGCTTCTCCCCAAGGCGAGGCAACGAGTGTCGGACCCGGATGGCCGAGCCCTTTGGGCAGCGGCTGCCCGCTGGATCCTCGCGGGAGGTGCGTGGGCTCGACACCACAAGAAGAGCTGCCTCCCCCGAGTGCTAAAATCCACGGGTTAGGGGGCGCAAATTACTTGCCTTGCCCCGGGTGCTGACAACCCACGCTACGCCACTGTTAACTCCAACTCCCAGAATCCTCCAGGCTGACTGGGGAATTCTGGGAGTTGATGTCCATACATCTTAAAGCAGCTGAGGTTGAGAAACATTGCTCGCTCTGTCTGTCTGTCTGTCTGTCTGTCTGTCTGTCTGTCTGTCTGTCTGTCTGTCTGTCTGTCTGTCTGTCTGTCTATCTATCTATCATCTATCTCACTCTATCTATCTATCTATCTATCTATCTATCTATCTATCATCTATCTCACTATATCTATCTATCTATCTATCTATCTATCTATCTATCTATCTATCTATCTATCTATCATCTATCTATCTATCTATCTATCTATCTATCTATCTATCTATCTATCTATCTATCTAAAAATAGCTTTGTGTGTGTCTGTGTGCGTGTGTACACTAGCATAACTCTGGAATGCCTGGAGCAATTTCAACCAAACTTGGTACGCAGATGACTTACTCTCTGGAAACAAATACTGTGGGGGTAAGACACCCCTAACAACCCTCGGTGTGTGTGTTCTGCTAAGATACAGCCTGTTGTGCCTTAAAACGGCTTCTACCGAACTGCCGTTCCATGGCTTCTACTGTACAGCGCAGCGGAGTTGCCATGGTAACGGCTTCACAGTACTCCGCAAGGCGGCTCCCTCTGGTAAGGGGGAAAATCCAACATTAGAAATTACGTTTGGTCGGGGATTATTTTTGAGGGCAAATATATGGATTAGGTTAAATAAATACCCGGGTAATGCTGGGTTATCCGCTAGTACTCAATAAAATTGATATATAACGGTATTCTCTCGGTATTTACACCACTCTTTCCAGGAACTTTTCATAAGGAAAAGTTCATAAGGTCTCTCAACAGCGAAGCCTCCCCATCAGGAGTAGTCTATCTGCACGTATCAAACAGGGAGGCCCCCCCAAAAAGGGAGGAATCTCGCTCCTTTGCTCAACGTGTCAATTGCTTGTCGAGCCGAAGTTGCAAATGCTCATTTACGCAGATGCTGCAAATAAAATTTCGTTAGAGATTTCGATTGGATTAAAGGGAAGACTCAGCCGCTCGTGGTCGGTTGCCACGGTAGCCAACGACAACTCGCATTGTGGGGGAAGCCCAAAGGGGAAATGTGAGTCACGCCGGGCACATGAGTGGCACATCTGTGCCATGGCTTCCGCTCCAGCAACTGTGGTGTAGCCCCAGCAACGGAGACAAAGCAAACCGGGAGTCATCGTGGTCAGGCTGGTGACTCACATTCGTGGCCCGTGGAGGCGGAACCCTCGGAGTCACCCGGTTTGCCCCCAGTGAACCATCCCTGGCACCTGGCATCGAGCAGAGCCCTGGGCAGCCTAGAGGGCAACCCCCCTGGGGAATGCCAGGAATAAATATAGAATAGAATAGAATAGAATAGAATAGAATAGAAGAGAAGAGAAGAGAAGAGAAGAGAAGAGAAGAGTAGAGTAGAATAAGAAATCAGAATAGAATAGAAAGGAGTGTAGAATAGAATAGAATAGAATAGGGGATAGAATAGAATAGAATAGAATAAGAGTGTAGAATAGAATAGAATAGGGGATAGAATAGAATAGAATAGAATAGAATAAGAGTGTAGAATAGAATAGGGGATAGAATAGAATAGAATAGAATAGAATAAGAAATCAGAATAGGGAATAGGGAATGGAATGGAATGGAGTGGAGTAGAGTAGAGTGGAATAAGAAATCAGAACAGAATAAAATAGAATAGAACAGAATAAGAAATCATAATAGAATAGAATAGAATAGGAGTGTAGAATAGAATAGAATAGAATAGAATAAGAGTGTAGAGTAGAATAGAATATGGAATAGAATAAAATAGAATAGAATAAGAAATCAGAATAGAATAGGAGAATAGAATAGAATAGAATAGGAGTGTAGAATAGAATAGAATAGAATAGAATAGAATAGAATAGAATAGGAGTGTAGAATAGAATAGAATATGGAATAGAATAGAATAGAATAGAATTCTTTATTGGCCGAGTGTGTACATAAGGAGAATAAAAATACATTCCTCAAGAATCATAAGATACAATACTTAATGATAGTCATGGGATTCTAATAAGCTATCAAATAATAGTAGGAAACAATCTATATAAATAAAAATGGAACAAGAGTTTGTCCAAAACCGCTCATCTCCGAAAGTCCTGCACCGATCGCTTCCACATTTTCACACAACGTTCCTTTCAAGTATGGCACCATGACATAAAATACTCTGTCCATAAGATTCAAGGAGAAATACAGTAGGTAGGTAGGTAGGTAGGTAGGTAGGTAGGTAGGTAGAGGGATAGAGAGGGAGAGGGAGAAATACGGTAGGTAGGTAGGTAGGAGGATAGAGAGAGAGGGAGAAATACAGTAGGTAGGTAGGTAGAGGGATAGAGAGGGAGAGGGAGAAATGCAGTAGGTAGATAGGTAAAGGGATAGAGAGAGAGAGGGAGGGAGAAATGCAGCAGGTAGGTAGAGGGATAGAGAGAGAGAGGGAGAAATACAGTAGGTAGGTAGGTAGAGGGATAGAGAGGGAGAGGGAGAAATACAGTAGGTAGGTAGGTAGGTAGGAGGATAGAGAGAGAGGGAGAAATACAGTAGGTAGGTAGGTAGAGGGATAGAGAGGGAGAGGGAGAAATACAGTAGGTAGGTAGGTAGAGGGATAGAGAGGGAGAGGGAGAAATACAGTAGGTAGGTAGGTAGGTAGGTAGGAGGATAGAGAGAGAGGGAGAAATACAGTAGGTAGGTAGGTAAAGGGATAGAGAGAGAGAGGGAGGGAGAAATGCAGCAGGTAGGTAGAGGGATAGAGAGAGAGAGGGAGAAATACAGTAGGTAGGTAGGTAGAGGGATAGAGAGGGAGAGGGAGAAATACAGTAGGTAGGTAGGTAGGAGGATAGAGAGAGAGGGAGAAATACAGTAGGTAGGTAGGTAGGTAGGTAGGTAGGTAGGTAGGTAGGTAGGGGGATAGAGAGGGAGAGGGAGAAATACAGTAGGTAGGTAGGTTGGGAGAGGGATAGAGAGGGAGAGGGAGAAATACAATAGGTAGGTAGGTGCTTTTTGGATGATGTTTTTGATGTTAGGTTTCCATTTTTAAGTCTTGAGAGAAGATAGAACCTAGAAACTTGAAGGTCTCCACTGATGATGCTGTGTTGTCTAGTATTGCAAGAGGTGGTAGCATGGGAGGGTTTTTCCTAAAATCTATCACCATTTCTACAGTTTTGAGTGTATTCAGTTCAAAATTGTTCTGATTGCACCACCAGGTTAGTTGTTCAACCTCCCGTCTGTAGCAAGATTCATCGTTGTCTTCCTAAGTTTCATAATTTCATAATGATGCATAAGTTCACCATCACTGGTATAACCATACTCTTCGAAGAGATGGACTGGGGTAACTTGATAGCAGTCTTCCAATATTTGAGGGGCTGCGCCAAAGAGGAGGGGGTCCCCTTATTTTCCAAAGCCCCAGAAGAAGCAACGGATGGAAACTCACCAAGGAGTGAAGCAATCTAGAACTCTTTCCTAACAGTGAGGACAATTAACCAGCGGAACAGCTTGCCACCAGAAGTTGTGGGAGCTTCATCCCTGGAGGCTTTCAAGAAGAGACTGTCAGAAATGGTGTAGGTTCTCCTGCTTGTGCTGGGGGTTGGACTAGATGACCTCCAAGGTCCCTTCCGACTCTGTTAATCAGTATCTGTATTCGCCTACCTAGGCCAATGCACCGTGTGAATCAAAGCAATGCCCAAGGGACGTTTGAAGGGGTTCAGGAGAGGCGGCCTCTGTGTGTTAATTGTCTTATTTATCTTGTATCTCAACAAGATATCTTCATGGATCTGGGATCTCATCGTTCAGCCCTGTCCTTGCCATCTGTTTACCGTTTCTTCTCTTCTTCCAGAGCCCCTTTTGCTTTGATGATTTTTGTTTTTTAAACAATGAAGATGCAGTAAGTGAGAAACCAGGGGCAATAAATAAAACAACGACAAAGCCACAATCTTATCTCTTGCAGTTGTCTGTCCAAGCAGCAAAGAAGATTAGGGGGCTCCAGGCTAAAACGTACGAAGAACCGTGGCAGGCATTGGCTAGAGGAGAAGGGCCAGGAGCGATACGATAGCATTATTCCAGTGTTTGAGGGGCTGCCCCCAAAAGGAGGGAGTCAAATTATTCTCCAAAGCACCAGGACAAGAAGCAATGGGTGGAAACTAATCCAGGAGAGAAGCAACCTGGAATTAAGGAGAAGCTTTCTGACAGTGACGATAATTAACCAGTGGAGGTTTTTAAGAAGATGTTGTATAACCATTTGTCTGAAGTGGGGTAGGGTTTCCTGCTGAAGCAGGGGGTTGGACTAGAAGACCTCCGAGGTCCCTTCCAACTCTGTTATTCTGTCCTTCTATTCCAGCATCTGATATGAAGAGGAATGGATCAGTTAGCCACAAAGAATCTGATCCTGTGCGCCTTTGTGTCCCATTCCCCTTTGGAAACCATGCAAACCCGTGGCCCTTGCCACATCAGGTGGCCGTGAGTTCCACAGTTTCCTTCCCTGCTCGCTTAGCCTGGTTCCTGAAGTAATCAGGAAAGAAGGCAAGAAAGTTAAGTCTGGATTTGCACCATGATGTGAGCCCTGGAGGGAATCCAAGAGGCTGCGTAGAAACAACTTGTCAACAGAGAGAGAGAGAGAGAGAGAGAAAGGGAGAGAGAGAAAGGGAGAGAGAAAGAAAAAAGAGAGAGAAAGAAAGAAACACTGAGAGAGAGACAGTAAGAGAAAGAGAAAGAGAGAAAGTGAGAGATAAAGAGAAAGAGAAAAGAGAGAGAGAGTGAGAGAGACAGTAAGAAAAAGAGAGAAAGAGAGAGCAATAAAGAGAAAGAGAGAAAAAGAAAGAGAGAGAGACACTGAGAGACAGTAAGAGAGAGAGAGAAAGTGAGAGAAAAAGAGAGAGAGAGACTGAGAGAGAGACAGTAAGAGAAAGAGAGAGACACAGAGAGAGACACTAAGAGATAGACACAGAGAGAGAGAGACAGAGAGAGACAGACAGACAGATACTAAGAGAGAGAGAAAGAGAGAGAGAGAGAGAACAGAGAAATAAAGAAAGAGAGAGAAAGTGAGAGAGAAAGAGATGCTAAGAGAGAGAGCCACACACAGAGAGAGACAGAGAGAGAAACAGACAGACACTGAGAGAGAGAGAAAGAGAGAGAGAAGATGAGAAAGAAAGAGAGATATACTAAGAGAGAGAGAGAGAGAAATATGAGAGAAAGAGAATAGAGAAATAAAGAGAAAGTGAGAAAGAGAGAGAGAAAGAAAAAAGAGAGAGAAAGAAAGAAAGAAACACTGAGAGAGAGACAGTAAGAGAAAGAGAAAGAGAAAGAGAGAAAGTGAGAGATAAAGAGAAAGAGAAAAAAAGAGAGAGAGAGAGAGAGTAAGAAAAAGAGAGAAAGTGAGAGCGATAAAGAGAAAGAGAAAAAGAGAGAGACACTGAGAGACAGTAAGAGAGAGAGAGAAAGTGAGAGAAAAAGAGAGAGAGAGACTGAGAGAGACAGTAAGAGAAAGAGACAGAGAGAGACACTAAGAGAGACACTAAGAGATAGACACAGAGAGAGACAGACAGACAGATACTAAGAGAGAGAGAAAGAGAGAGAGAGAGAGAGAGAACAGAGAAATAAAGAGAGAGAGAGAGAGAGAAAGTGAGAGAGAGAAAGAGAGATGCTAAGAGAGAGAGCCACACACAGAGAGAAACGGAGAGAGAAACAGACAGACACTGAGAGAGAGAGAAAGAGAGAGAGAGAAAATGAGAAAGAAAGAGAGAGAGATACTAAGAGAGAGAGAGAGAGAAGTATGAGAGACAGAATAGAGAAATAAAGAGAAAGTGAGAAAGAGAGAGAGAAAGAACTGATCATTAGTTGATCAACGTTTTTAATTAGGGGTTTTATTTATGTTTTAGCGCAGGGTTTGGTTTAATTTAATTTTAATGAGCTTTTGTATTTTGTATATTTGTGTTTTTAACTTTCCTGTGCGCCGCCCTGGGTCCCTTGGTGGGAGATGGGTGCGGGATATAAATATGAAAAATAATAAATAATAAATAATAAAAGAAAGAGATGCTAAGAGAGAGAGAGAGAGAGAAACAGACAGAATGAGAGAGAGAAAGAAAGAAAGAAAGAAAGAAAGAAAGAAAGAAAGAAAGAAAGAAAGAAAGAAAGAAAGAGAGAGACATTAAGAAAGAGAGAGAGAGAGAATGACTCTTTGCATTGACACTTATCAAACTGGATTTTGGGGCGGAGGCCAAATCGCTAGATCTCCAACCAGCTTTTCCTTTGCAAGCCAACCCGTCTGCTGCGGGTTCGAGGAGCAGGCAGAGCCCAGCTCGAGCCAATGCGAGAGGCTCGTCACCTTATGCAGATGGCCCATCTTTCCAGGGAAGCCCAGACGGGCCCCTTGTGCAAACAGCCTCCACCCTGATTCGCACCGTCTGCGCACAGGTGAGGCTTTGGCGGAATGACCAACCCTTGGGATCAACTCAAGACAAACAGGAGTTGCCAGGCGGTGCTTTTCACCCGCAAAGGATCCCCTCCCTTGCTGCTCCAGACGGTCTATGATTATTTCATTGTATTGTATTGTATTGTATTTGCGGTTTTTAAAATGCTTTCTGGGGTTTCCCACGTCGGTCTCCAACCAACTAACTGGCTAAGTCTAAAGAAAGAAACAAAAAACACACCAAAAGAATTAGAATTAAAATAGAATAGAGCTGGAAGGGGCCTTGGGAGGTCATCTAGTCCAGCCCCCTTTGCTCAAGCAGGAGAACGACGTGATTCCAGTATTGGAGGGGCTGCCCCAGAGAAGAGCGGGGTCAAACGATTCTCCAAAGCATCAGAAGGACAAGAAGCAATGGGTGGAAACTAATCCAGGAGAGAAGCAACTTGGAATTAAGGAGAAACTTCCTGACAGTGGGAACAATTAGCCAGTGGAACAGCTGGCCACCAGAAATCATGGGAGCTCCATCATTGGAGGTTTTTAAGAAGAGACTAGGCAGTGACTTGTCTGAAATGGTTTAGGTTCTCCTGCTTGAGCAGGGGGCTGGACTAGAAGACCTCCAAGGTCCCTTCCAGCTATGCTATTCTGTTCTGTTCTTTTCTATTTCTATTATTATTTCTATTTCTTCTATTTCTATTATTTATTTTTCTATTATTTCTATTTCTGATACTTCTATTTCTATTATTATTTCTATTTATTCTATTTCTATTATTTATTTTTCTATTATTTCTATTATTTCTATTTCTGATACTTCTATTTCTATTATTTTCTATTATTATTTCTATTTCTTCTATTTCTATTATTTATCTTTCTATTATTTCTATTTCTGTTAGTTCTATTTCTATTATTATTTCTATTTCTTCTATTTCTATTATTTATTTTTCTATTATTTCTATTATTTCTATTATTTCTATTTCTGATACTTCTATTTCTATTATTATTTCTATTATTATTTCTATTTCTTCTATTTCTATTATTTATCTTTCTATTATTTCTATTTCTGTTACTTCTATTTCTATTATTATTTCTATTATTATTTCTATTTCTTCTATTTCTATTATTTATATTTGTATTTCTGTTACGTCCACCAACTTAGTATTTATCACAATGGTTTGTTAGATTTTTTAAAAATCCTGCCTTTATTATTTTCGTAGAGAACGTATCTAATAGTCCTTCCACCTCTCATTTCCCCTGCAACCCAAATCACCCAGCTGACTTTCATAGTTGACTAGAATTCACCATCTCCTGGTGATTGGCCCACCTAGTTGACTTTCATGCTTTAAGACAGGACTAGAACTCACCATCTCTGGTGATTGGACCAAAGTTACCTAGCCATCTTTCATGCCTAAGGTGGGACTAGAACTCACAGTCTCCTGGTGTTTGACCCAAAGTCACCTAAATGGCTCAGCAGGACTAGAATTCACTGTCTCCCAGTTTCTATCCTGTGTGGTTTGACCTCTAGGCCGAAACTGGCTCTCTTTAATCAGACAATGATAGGGTCGGAAGGGATCTTGAAGGTCCTCTAGTCCAGCCCTCTGCTGGGCTTGCACCCCTAATTATATAAATATCCATTGGCAAGCAAAATCTAACCAAGGCTGAGAACTTCCTCACCAGGAAAATGTATTTTAAAAATGGAGATTTTAAAAACTGGCTTCCATCCTAGCTAAGAGGAAACTGGGGGTTGTTTTTTTAGCTAGGATCTCGTGATCTCTTTCGGTGGATCTCTCTCTTAGTGTTTCTCTGTCTCTTTCTCTTTCTGTTGCTGTCTCTCTCTTTCTTTTTCTCTCTCTTTATCTCTCACTTTCTCTCTCTCTCTCTCTCTCTCTTTCTCTTTTACTGTCTCTCAGTGTCTCTTTTTCTTTTTCTATCTTTATCTCTCTCTCTTTCTCTTACTGTCTCTCTCAGTCTCTCTCTCTTATTCTCTCTGTGGTTCTCTTAGCATCTCTCTTTCTTTCTCTCTCTTTCTCTCACTTTCTCGCTCTCTTTATTTCTCTATTCTCTCTCTCGTACTTTCTGTCTCTCTCTTAGTATCTCTCTCTCTCGCTTTCTTTCTCATTTTCTCTCTCTCGCTTTCTTTCTCTCTCTCTCAGTGTCTGTCTGTTTCTCTCTCTCTCTATCTTTCTTAGCATCTCTGTGTGTGTGTGTGTGTGTCTTAGCATTTCTCTGTGTGTGTGTCTCTCTTAGCATCTCTCTCTCTCTGTCTCTGTCTCTGTCTCTCTCTCTGTGTGTCTCTCTTAGCATTTCTCTCTCTCTGTGTCTCTCTTAGCATCTCTCTCTCTCTCTCTCTCTCTGTGTGCCTCTCTTAGCATCTCTCTCTGTCTCTGTCTCTCTCTGTCGCTCTCTCTCTGTGTCTCTCTTAGCATCTCTCTCTCTCTCTCTGTGTGTGTGTGTCTCTCTCTCTTAGCATCTCTCTCTCTGTCTCTGTCTCTCTCTGTCGCTCTCTCTCTGTGTCTCTCTTAGCATCTCTCTCTCTCTCTGTGTGTGTGTGTCTCTCTTAGCATCTCTCTCTCAGTGTGTCTCTGTCTCTGTCTCTGTCTCTGTGTCTCTCTTAGCATCTCTCTCTCTCTGTGTGTGTGTGTGTGTCTCTCTTAGCATCTCTCTCTCTCTGTGTCTCTGTCTCTGTCTCTGTCTCTCTCTCTCTCTGTGTCTCTCTTAGCATTTCTCTCTCTGTGTGTGTGTGTCTCTCTTAGCATCTCTCTCTCTCTCTCTCTCTCTCTCTGTGTGTGTGTGTGTGTGTCTTAGCATATCTCTCTCTCTCTCTCTCTCTCTCTCTCTGTGTGTGTGTGTGTGTGTGTGTCTTAGCATCTCTCTGTCTCTCTCTGTCTCTGTCTCTCTTTCTGGGATTAGCTCGAAACCGGCCTGCAGTTAAGAACGGGGAATTAACGGAAGGTAGAAAAAGTACTCCCTTACCAATGGGGCTGTCAGGGCAGGATTTGGTGGAGATGGGTGGGAAGGAAGCCACCGAAGGCAAGCTGCCAACCTTTTGAAGTTTAAGAGGATGCCACGGACAATCTGTGGAATCCCCAGTCAAACAAGCATCTCCACTGAACTTCGGAGTCAGCAGGAGGAAAGAAATCCGCTCGTGTAACAGTGCGTTGCTACAGAGGAACTCCCTGCTACAAGATGCAGACGGGGCTTGCAATCTGGGTGACTAAAAACAAAGCTATTTGAAATAGGAAGGGCTGCCAACGCCTATCTCTTGCACAGGTAGGTTCACCTTTGCTCGTCTTAAACGCCAAGCCCAGGGCCGTGGCCAAGCACCAAGGGATGCTGGTTGGCACCAGCCAAGGTGTTTCTGAAGCTGGTAAACTGGGGGTTATCTCTGTCCATGCCCCCCAGGCCAAGAAAGGAAAGGAAAGGAAGGAAGGAAGGAAAAAAGGAAGGAAGGAAGGAAGGGAAAAGATAAATGAACAACGAGGGAATTTTAGCCACAGCAGTTAGACTTATATTCCGCTTCACAGGGCTTTTCCAGCCCTCTCTAAGGGGTTTACAGAGTCATCCTCTTACCCCCAACCATCTGGGTCCTCATTTGATCCACCTCGGAAGGACGGAAGGCTGAGTTGACCTTTAGGAGGGAGGGAGGGAGGGAGGGAGGGAGGGAGGGAGGGAAGGGCAAGCAAGAGAGAGGGTGTTAGAGAAAGAAAAATAGAGAAAGAGAGAGAGAGAGAAATAAAGAGAGTGCTAGAGAGAGAGACAGAAAGACAGAAAGTGGGAGAAAAAGAGAGAGAGTGGGAGAGAGAGAAAGAGAGTGCTAGAGAAATAGAAAGATAGAGTGCTAGAGTGAGAGACAGAGAGATGGGGCTGCTAGAGAATGTGAGAGAGAGAGAGAAAGAGAGAGAGAGAGAGAGAGAGAGGGAGAGAGAGAGAGAGAGAGAAAGAAAGAAAGAGACAGAGAGAGAAAGAGTGGGTGCTAGAGAGAGAGAGAGAGAGAGAAAAAGAAAGAAAGCATGAGAAAGAGAGAAAAAGAGAGGGTGCTAGAGAGAGTGCTAGAGAGAGAGAGAGAAAGAGTGCCTGAGAAACAGACAGAGAGAGAAAGAGGGTGCTAGAGAGAGAGAGAGGACGAAAGAAAGAAAGAAAGGGCATGAGAAAGAGACAGAGAGAGAAAGAGAGGGTGCTAGAGAGAGAGAGAGAAAAAGAAAGAAAGAAAGAGTGCATGAGAAAGAGACACAGAGAGAGTACTAGAGAGAGAGAGAGAGAAAGAAAGAAAGAGAAAGAAAGAAAGAGTGCATGAGAGAGAAAGAGAGCTAGAGAGACACACAGAGAGAGCTGCAGCTGAGGAAGTGTGTGTGTTTGTCTGTGTCTCTCTCTTCAGGGACACTTTCCCAAACTTTCCCAAAGTTTCTCCAGAACCTGCAAGTGTTCAAGAGCCATTCTGGTCCTGACCCAACAGAATAAATTCCCTTTTTGGAGCCTGGCACAAGGGAACACCCGGGCGGTCTTCCTTTCCTCCTCTTCCTCCTCCCCCTCCTTCTTCCTTTTACAAAAAAATAAAATAACTGGTTTGGATGAGTCACTGCCAAACCTGATCTCTCTCTCTCTCTCTCTCTCTCTCTCTCTCTCTCTCTCTCTCTCTCCCTATCTCTCTCTTTCACACACGCACTGCAGAAGAATGCAGCTGGGTGGGGGCCCCTGCATGCATGCTGGATTCCCAAAAATGAATTCCAGATGTGGGGCAGAGAGGCCAGCTTCCCTCTTCCCTCTCCAGCTGCTGCTGGGGGAAACAGCCGCCTTGCCCCAATCTTTGCAGCAGAGTTTTGGGGTGGCTTTGCTTTTTTTCTTTTTTCCCCTTGGGGGAGGAGGGACGATCCCCAAATCTGGAGGGCCAGCTGTTGCCCAACTGGGCCAAAAGTTTCTGGCGTTTCACCCTCTTCCCTTTGCTTGGTGGGTCAGCCGCGCCTCCCCGAGCATGGCGGACGAGCTGCGCACTTCAAAGTTTCCGGCAGAGGAATTTTGGAAGGGGGCCCAAATTTCACAGCCAGCCCCCAACTTCGCTCGAGTTGTTTTCGTTTGAAAGAAGCCATCCGGCGAAGGGTTGATCCAATTGATTCCGTTTGCAGCTGCTTTCCCTTCCTTACCCCCACCCCAATCCCCACATCTATTTCAATTGATGCATTGAGCGTGTTTTAAAAAACGGGGTTGGGGAGCATTTCCCATCAGAGAGGATAATTCGGTCCCCACAAGAGCAGGGGGAAGGTCTGACTTTGGCCGTTTTTAAGACGTGGGGACTTCAACTCCCAGAATTCCCCAGCCAGGATGGAGATTCTGGGAGTTGAAGTCCACACGTTGCCATGGTTGGAGACCAGCTGGGCAATTCTGGGAGTTGACGTCCACAGGTCTTAAAGTTGCCAAGGTTGGAAGCCAGCTGGGGAATTCTGGGAGTTGAAGTCCACACGTCTTAAAGTTGCCAAGGTTGGAAGCCAGCTGGGCAATTCTGGGAGTTGAAGTCCACAGGCCTTAAAGTTGCCAAGGTTGGAAGCCAGCTGGGGAATTCTGGGAGTTGAAGTCCACACGTCTTAAAGTTGCCAAGATTGAAAGCCAACTGGGGAATTCTGGGAGTTGAAGTCCACAGGCCTTAAAGTCGCCAAGGTTGAAAGCCAGCTGGGCAATTCTGGGAGTTGAAGTCCACAGGCCTTAAAGTTGCCAAGGT
>CM077662.1:9471594-9484094 GCA_039707465.1 Rhabdophis nuchalis | reverse complement strand
AAGAAGAAGAAGAAGAAGAAGAAGAAGAAGAATTATTATTATTATTTTGCAGGGTGGAGTCCATCTCTTCCCCCATCTCTTCGCCCCCACTCCAATTGGGTTCATCCAGGAGATGAAACACCACCCCATTCTGTGTCCGAGGCTGACCCGTTAGCAGGATGCAGGGTTGAATCACCCTTCCCGGGGAGGTGGGGGGGGGGGGGCAGCCGCCAGATGGAGGCAATTAGTCCTCTTGCCAGCCAACTTCCCCCTTCCCCGCCCCCATGGCCCTTGTCCCAAAGAAGGGAAAGGGCACGGAGGGAAGACAGGAAGGAAGAAAAGGAGGTGGGGAAACAGGCAGGCCGAGCTCACTGCTTGTAACCTAGTGTTTGTTTCTCCTTCATGGCGTCACCGGGTGGAATCCCTGGTTTATTTATTTATTTTATGCAGTTAGTTTCTCCAGCATGTGTAAGATAGCAGGTTTAAGTATAAACATGGACATGAATACAGGCAATGGGTACCAATAAATGGAGACGGTAGGACAGGGGCGGTAGGCACGCTGGTGCGCCTATGCGCACCCCCTTTATGGACCTCTTAGGAATGGGGGATGAGGTCCACGGTGGACAGTTTAGGGTTAAAATTATGGAGGGTTGAGGATGTAACAAGGGAGTTAGGTAGAGCATTCCAGGCGTTGACCCCTCTGTGGCTGAAGAGAATTAGAATTAGAATAGAGAATTAGAATAGAATAGAATACAGAATTAGCATTAGAATAGAATACAGAATTAGAATAGAATGCAGAATTATAATTAGAGTAGAATACAGGAATTATAATTAGAATAGAATAGAGAATTAGAATTAGAATAGAGAATTAGAATTAGAATAGAGAATTAGAATTAGAATAGAATAGAGAATTAGAATTAGAATAGAGAATTAGAATTAGAATAGAGAATTAGAATTAGAATAGAGAATTAGAATAGAATAGAGAATTAGAATAGAATAGAGAATTAGAATTAGAATAGAATAGAGAATTAGAATTAGAATAGAGAATTAGAATTAGAATAGAATACAGAATTAGAATAGAATAGAATAGAGAATTAGAATTAGAAATAGAGAATTAGAATTAGAATTAGAATAGAATACAGAATTAGAATAGAATACAGAATTATAATTAGAGTAGAATACAGAATTATAATTAGAATAGAATAGAGAATTAGAATAGAATAGAGAATTAGAATAGAATAGAGAATTAGAATTAGAATAGAATAGAGAATTAGAATTAGAATAGAGAATTAGAATTAGAATTAGAATAGAATACAGAATTAGAATAGAATAGAATAGAGAATTAGAATTAGAATAGAGAATTAGAATTAGAATTAGAATAGAATAGAGAATTAGAATAGAATAGAATAGAATAGAGAATTAGAATAGAATAGAGAATTAGAATTAGAATAGAGAATTAGAATAGAATAGGAATTAGAATTAGAATAGAATACAGAATTAGCATTAGAATAGAATACAGAATTAGAATAGAATAGAATACAGAATTAGAATAGAATAGAATACAGAATTAGCATTAGAATAGAATACAGAATTAGAATAGAATACAGAATTAGCATTAGAATAGAATACAGAAATAGAATAGAATAGAATACAGAATTAGAATTAGAATAGAATAAAGAATTAGAATAGAATAGAATACAGAATTAGAATAGAGAATTAGAATTAGAATAGAGAATTAGAATAGAATAGAGAATTAGAATTAGAATAGAATAGAATACAGAATTAGAATAGAGAATACAGAATAGGGAATAAGAGAATAGAATAGAGAATTAGAATTAGAATAGAGAATACAGAATAGAAAAGTGAATACAGAATAGGGAATAATAGAATAGAATAGAATAGAGAATTAGAATTAGAATAGAATAAGGAATAGAATAGAATAGAGAATAGAATAGAGAATACAGAATAGGGAATAAGAGAATAGAATAGAGAATTAGAATTAGAATAGAGAATACAGAATAGAAAAGTGAATACAGAATAGGGAATAATAGAATAGAATAGAATAGAGAATTAGAATTAGAATAGAATATGGAATAGAATAGAATAGAATAGAATTCTTTATTGGCCGAGTGTGTACATAAGGAGAATAAAAATACATTCCTCAAGAATCATAAGATACAATACTTAATGATAGTCATGGGATTCTAATAAGCTATCAAATAATAGTAGGAAACAATCTATATAAATAAAAATGGAACAAGAGTTTGTCCAAAACCGCTCATCTCCGAAAGTCCTGCACCGATCGCTTCCACATTTTCACACAACGTTCCTTTCAAGTATGGCACCATGACATAAAATACTCTGTCCATAAGATTCAAGGAGAAATACAGTAGGTAGGTAGGTAGGTAGGTAGGTAGGTAGGTAGGTAGAGGGATAGAGAGGGAGAGGGAGAAATACGGTAGGTAGGTAGGTAGGAGGATAGAGAGAGAGGGAGAAATACAGTAGGTAGGTAGGTAGAGGGATAGAGAGGGAGAGGAGAAATGCAGTAGGTAGATAGGTAAAGGGATAGAGAGAGAGAGGGAGGGAGAAATGCAGCAGGTAGGTAGAGGGATAGAGAGAGAGAGGGAGAAATACAGTAGGTAGGTAGGTAGAGGGATAGAGAGGGAGAGGGAGAAATACAGTAGGTAGGTAGGTAGGTAGGAGGATAGAGAGAGAGGGAGAAATACAGTAGGTAGGTAGGTAGAGGGATAGAGAGGGAGAGGAGAAATACAGTAGGTAGGTAGGTAGAGGGATAGAGAGGGAGAGGGAGAAATACAGTAGGTAGGTAGGTAGGTAGGTAGGAGGATAGAGAGAGAGGGAGAAATACAGTAGGTAGGTAGGTAAAGGGATAGAGAGAGAGAGGGAGGGAGAAATGCAGCAGGTAGGTAGAGGGATAGAGAGAGAGAGGGAGAAATACAGTAGGTAGGTAGGTAGAGGGATAGAGAGGGAGAGGGAGAAATACAGTAGGTAGGTAGGTAGGAGGATAGAGAGAGAGGGAGAAATACAGTAGGTAGGAGGTAGGTAGGTAGGTAGGTAGGTAGGTAGGTAGGGGGATAGAGAGGGAGAGGGAGAAATACAGTAGGTAGGTAGGTTGGGAGAGGGATAGAGAGGGAGAGGGAGAAATACAATAGGTAGGTAGGTGCTTTTTGGATGATGTTTTTGATGTTAGGTTTCCATTTTTAAGTCTTGAGAGAAGATAGAACCTAGAAACTTGAAGGTCTCCACTGATGATGCTGTGTTGTCTAGTATTGCAAGAGGTGGTAGCATGGGAGGGTTTTTCCTAAAATCTATCACCATTTCTACAGTTTTGAGTGTATTCAGTTCAAAATTGTTCTGATTGCACCACCAGGTTAGTTGTTCAACCTCCCGTCTGTAGCAAGATTCATCGTTGTCTTCCTAAGTTTCATAATTTCATAATGATGCATAAGTTCACCATCACTGGTATAACCATACTCTTCGAAGAGATGGACTGGGGTAACTTGATAGCAGTCTTCCAATATTTGAGGGGCTGCGCCAAAGAGGAGGGGGTCCCCTTATTTTCCAAAGCCCCAGAAGAAGCAACGGATGGAAACTCACCAAGGAGTGAAGCAATCTAGAACTCTTTCCTAACAGTGAGGACAATTAACCAGCGGAACAGCTTGCCACCAGAAGTTGTGGGAGCTTCATCCCTGGAGGCTTTCAAGAAGAGACTGTCAGAAATGGTGTAGGTTCTCCTGCTTGTGCTGGGGGTTGGACTAGATGACCTCCAAGGTCCCTTCCGACTCTGTTAATCAGTATCTGTATTCGCCTACCTAGGCCAATGCACCGTGTGAATCAAAGCAATGCCCAAGGGACGTTTGAAGGGGTTCAGGAGAGGCGGCCTCTGTGTGTTAATTGTCTTATTTATCTTGTATCTCAACAAGATATCTTCATGGATCTGGATCTCATCGTTCAGCCCTGTCCTTGCCATCTGTTTACCGTTTCTTCTCTTCTTCCAGAGCCCCTTTTGCTTTGATGATTTTTGTTTTTTAAACAATGAAGATGCAGTAAGTGAGAAACCAGGGGCAATAAATAAAACAACGACAAAGCCACAATCTTATCTCTTGCAGTTGTCTGTCCAAGCAGCAAAGAAGATTAGGGGGCTCCAGGCTAAAACGTACGAAGAACCGTGGCAGGCATTGGCTAGAGGAGAAGGGCCAGGAGCGATACGATAGCATTATTCCAGTGTTTGAGGGGCTGCCCCCAAAAGGAGGGAGTCAAATTATTCTCCAAAGCACCAGGACAAGAAGCAATGGGTGGAAACTAATCCAGGAGAGAAGCAACCTGGAATTAAGGAGAAGCTTTCTGACAGTGACGATAATTAACCAGTGGAGGTTTTTAAGAAGATGTTGTATAACCATTTGTCTGAAGTGGGGTAGGGTTTCCTGCTGAAGCAGGGGGTTGGACTAGAAGACCTCCGAGGTCCCTTCCAACTCTGTTATTCTGTCCTTCTATTCCAGCATCTGATATGAAGAGGAATGGATCAGTTAGCCACAAAGAATCTGATCCTGTGCGCCTTTGTGTCCCATTCCCCTTTGGAAACCATGCAAACCCGTGGCCCTTGCCACATCAGGTGGCCGTGAGTTCCACAGTTTCCTTCCCTGCTCGCTTAGCCTGGTTCCTGAAGTAATCAGGAAAGAAGGCAAGAAAGTTAAGTCTGGATTTGCACCATGATGTGAGCCCTGGAGGGAATCCAAGAGGCTGCGTAGAAACAACTTGTCAACAGAGAGAGAGAGAGAGAGAGAGAAAGGGAGAGAGAGAAAGGGAGAGAGAAAGAAAAAAGAGAGAGAAAGAAAGAAACACTGAGAGAGAGACAGTAAGAGAAAGAGAAAGAGAGAAAGTGAGAGATAAAGAGAAAGAGAAAAGAGAGAGAGAGTGAGAGAGACAGTAAGAAAAAGAGAGAAAGAGAGAGCAATAAAGAGAAAGAGAGAAAAAGAAAGAGAGAGAGACACTGAGAGACAGTAAGAGAGAGAGAGAAAGTGAGAGAAAAAGAGAGAGAGAGACTGAGAGAGAGACAGTAAGAGAAAGAGAGAGACACAGAGAGAGACACTAAGAGATAGACACAGAGAGAGAGAGACAGAGAGAGACAGACAGACAGATACTAAGAGAGAGAGAAAGAGAGAGAGAGAGAGAACAGAGAAATAAAGAAAGAGAGAGAAAGTGAGAGAGAAAGAGATGCTAAGAGAGAGAGCCACACACAGAGAGAGACAGAGAGAGAAACAGACAGACACTGAGAGAGAGAGAAAGAGAGAGAGAAGATGAGAAAGAAAGAGAGATATACTAAGAGAGAGAGAGAGAGAAATATGAGAGAAAGAGAATAGAGAAATAAAGAGAAAGTGAGAAAGAGAGAGAGAAAGAAAAAAGAGAGAGAAAGAAAGAAAGAAACACTGAGAGAGAGACAGTAAGAGAAAGAGAAAGAGAAAGAGAGAAAGTGAGAGATAAAGAGAAAGAGAAAAAAAGAGAGAGAGAGAGAGAGTAAGAAAAAAGAGAGAAAGTGAGAGCGATAAAGAGAAAGAGAAAAAGAGAGAGACACTGAGAGACAGTAAGAGAGAGAGAGAGAAAGTGAGAGAAAAAGAGAGAGAGAGACTGAGAGAGACAGTAAGAGAAAGAGACAGAGAGAGACACTAAGAGAGACACTAAGAGATAGACACAGAGAGAGACAGACAGACAGATACTAAGAGAGAGAGAAAGAGAGAGAGAGAGAGAGAGAACAGAGAAATAAAGAGAGAGAGAGAGAGAGAAAGGAGAGAGAGAAAGAGAGATGCTAAGAGAGAGAGCCACACACAGAGAGAAACGGAGAGAGAAACAGACAGACACTGAGAGAGAGAGAAAGAGAGAGAGAGAAAATGAGAAAGAAAGAGAGAGAGATACTAAGAGAGAGAGAGAGAGAAGTATGAGAGACAGAATAGAGAAATAAAGAGAAAGTGAGAAAGAGAGAGAGAAAGAACTGATCATTAGTTGATCAACGTTTTTAATTAGGGGTTTTATTTATGTTTTAGCGCAGGGTTTGGTTTAATTTAATTTTAATGAGCTTTTGTATTTTGTATATTTGTGTTTTTAACTTTCCTGTGCGCCGCCCTGGGTCCCTTGGTGGGAGATGGGTGCGGGATATAAATATGAAAAATAATAAATAATAAATAATAAAAGAAAGAGATGCTAAGAGAGAGAGAGAGAGAGAAACAGACAGAATGAGAGAGAGAAAGAAAGAAAGAAAGAAAGAAAGAAAGAAAGAAAGAAAGAAAGAAAGAAAGAAAGAGAGAGACATTAAGAAAGAGAGAGAGAGAGAATGACTCTTTGCATTGACACTTATCAAACTGGATTTTGGGGCGGAGGCCAAATCGCTAGATCTCCAACCAGCTTTTCCTTTGCAAGCCAACCCGTCTGCTGCGGGTTCGAGGAGCAGGCAGAGCCCAGCTCGAGCCAATGCGAGAGGCTCGTCACCTTATGCAGATGGCCCATCTTTCCAGGGAAGCCCAGACGGGCCCCTTGTGCAAACAGCCTCCACCCTGATTCGCACCGTCTGCGCACAGGTGAGGCTTTGGCGGAATGACCAACCCTTGGGATCAACTCAAGACAAACAGGAGTTGCCAGGCGGTGCTTTTCACCCGCAAAGGATCCCCTCCCTTGCTGCTCCAGACGGTCTATGATTATTTCATTGTATTGTATTGTATTGTATTTGCGGTTTTTAAAATGCTTTCTGGGGTTTCCCACGTCGGTCTCCAACCAACTAACTGGCTAAGTCTAAAGAAAGAAACAAAAAACACACCAAAAAGAATTAGAATTAAAATAGAATAGAGCTGGAAGGGGCCTTGGGAGGTCATCTAGTCCAGCCCCCTTTGCTCAAGCAGGAGAACGACGTGATTCCAGTATTGGAGGGGGCTGCCCCAGAGAAGAGCGGGGTCAAACGATTCTCCAAAGCATCAGAAGGACAAGAAGCAATGGGTGGAAACTAATCCAGGAGAGAAGCAACTTGGAATTAAGGAGAAACTTCCTGACAGTGGGAACAATTAGCCAGTGGAACAGCTGGCCACCAGAAATCATGGGAGCTCCATCATTGGAGGTTTTTAAGAAGAGACTAGGCAGTGACTTGTCTGAAATGGTTTAGGTTCTCCTGCTTGAGCAGGGGCTGGACTAGAAGACCTCCAAGTCCCTTCCAGCTATGCTATTCTGTTCTGTTCTTTTCTATTTCTATTATTATTTCTATTTCTTCTATTTCTATTATTTATTTTTCTATTATTTCTATTTCTGATACTTCTATTTCTATTATTATTTCTATTTATTCTATTTCTATTATTTATTTTTCTATTATTTCTATTATTTCTATTTCTGATACTTCTATTTCTATTATTTTCTATTATTATTTCTATTTCTTCTATTTCTATTATTTATCTTTCTATTATTTCTATTTCTGTTAGTTCTATTTCTATTATTATTTCTATTTCTTCTATTTCTATTATTTATTTTTCTATTATTTCTATTATTTCTATTATTTCTATTTCTGATACTTCTATTTCTATTATTATTTCTATTATTATTTCTATTTCTTCTATTTCTATTATTTATCTTTCTATTATTTCTATTTCTGTTACTTCTATTTCTATTATTATTTCTATTATTATTTCTATTTCTTCTATTTCTATTATTTATATTTGTATTTCTGTTACGTCCACCAACTTAGTATTTATCACAATGGTTTGTTAGATTTTTTAAAAATCCTGCCTTTATTATTTTCGTAGAGAACGTATCTAATAGTCCTTCCACCTCTCATTTCCCCTGCAACCCAAATCACCCAGCTGACTTTCATAGTTGACTAGAATTCACCATCTCCTGGTGATTGGCCCACCTAGTTGACTTTCATGCTTTAAGACAGGACTAGAACTCACCATCTCTGGTGATTGGACCAAAGTTACCTAGCCATCTTTCATGCCTAAGGTGGGACTAGAACTCACAGTCTCCTGGTGTTTTGACCCAAAGTCACCTAAATGGCTCAGCAGGACTAGAATTCACTGTCTCCCAGTTTCTATCCTGTGTGGTTTGACCTCTAGGCCGAAACTGGCTCTCTTTAATCAGACAATGATAGGGTCGGAAGGGATCTTGAAGGTCCTCTAGTCCAGCCCTCTGCTGGGCTTGCACCCCTAATTATATAAATATCCATTGGCAAGCAAAAATCTAACCAAGGCTGAGAACTTCCTCACCAGGAAAATGTATTTTAAAAATGGAGATTTTAAAAACTGGCTTCCATCCTAGCTAAGAGGAAACTGGGGGTTGTTTTTTTAGCTAGGATCTCGTGATCTCTTTCGGTGGATCTCTCTCTTAGTGTTTCTCTGTCTCTTTCTCTTTCTGTTGCTGTCTCTCTCTTTCTTTTTCTCTCTCTTTATCTCTCACTTTCTCTCTCTCTCTCTCTCTCTCTTTCTCTTTTACTGTCTCTCAGTGTCTCTTTTTCTTTTTCTATCTTTATCTCTCTCTCTTTCTCTTACTGTCTCTCTCAGTCTCTCTCTCTTTTTCTCTTTATCTCTCACTTTCTCTTTCTCTTATTCTCTCTGTGGTTCTCTTAGCATCTCTCTTTCTTTCTCTCTCTTTCTCTCACTTTCTCGCTCTCTTTATTTCTCTATTCTCTCTCTCGTACTTTCTGTCTCTCTCTTAGTATCTCTCTCTCTCGCTTTCTTTCTCATTTTCTCTCTCTCGCTTTCTTTCTCTCTCTCTCAGTGTCTGTCTGTTTCTCTCTCTCTCTATCTTTCTTAGCATCTCTGTGTGTGTGTGTGTGTGTCTTAGCATTTCTGTGTGTGTGTGTCTTAGCATTTCTCTGTGTGTGTGTCTCTCTTAGCATCTCTCTCTCTCTGTCTCTGTCTCTGTCTCTCTCTCTGTGTGTCTCTCTTAGCATTTCTCTCTCTCTGTGTCTCTCTTAGCATCTCTCTCTCTCTCTCTCTCTCTGTGTGCCTCTCTTAGCATCTCTCTCTGTCTCTGTCTCTCTCTGTCGCTCTCTCTCTGTGTCTCTCTTAGCATCTCTCTCTCTCTCTCTGTGTGTGTGTGTCTCTCTCTCTTAGCATCTCTCTCTCTGTCTCTGTCTCTCTCTGTCGCTCTCTCTCTGTGTCTCTCTTAGCATCTCTCTCTCTCTCTGTGTGTGTGTGTCTCTCTTAGCATCTCTCTCTCAGTGTGTCTCTGTCTCTGTCTCTGTCTCTGTGTCTCTCTTAGCATCTCTCTCTCTCTGTGTGTGTGTGTGTGTCTCTCTTAGCATCTCTCTCTCTCTGTGTCTCTGTCTCTGTCTCTGTCTCTCTCTCTCTCTGTGTCTCTCTTAGCATTTCTCTCTCTGTGTGTGTGTGTCTCTCTTAGCATCTCTCTCTCTCTCTCTCTCTCTCTCTGTGTGTGTGTGTGTGTGTCTTAGCATATCTCTCTCTCTCTCTCTCTCTCTCTCTCTCTGTGTGTGTGTGTGTGTGTGTGTCTTAGCATCTCTCTGTCTCTCTCTGTCTCTGTCTCTCTTTCTGGGATTAGCTCGAAACCGGCCTGCAGTTAAGAACGGGGAATTAACGGAAGGTAGAAAAAGTACTCCCTTACCAATGGGGCTGTCAGGGCAGGATTTGGTGGAGATGGGTGGGAAGGAAGCCACCGAAGGCAAGCTGCCAACCTTTTGAAGTTTAAGAGGATGCCACGGACAATCTGTGGAATCCCCAGTCAAACAAGCATCTCCACTGAACTTCGGAGTCAGCAGGAGGAAAGAAATCCGCTCGTGTAACAGTGCGTTGCTACAGAGGAACTCCCTGCTACAAGATGCAGACGGGGCTTGCAATCTGGGTGACTAAAAACAAAGCTATTTGAAATAGGAAGGGCTGCCAACGCCTATCTCTTGCACAGGTAGGTTCACCTTTGCTCGTCTTAAACGCCAAGCCCAGGGCCGTGGCCAAGCACCAAGGGATGCTGGTTGGCACCAGCCAAGGTGTTTCTGAAGCTGGTAAACTGGGGGTTATCTCTGTCCATGCCCCCCAGGCCAAGAAAGGAAAGGAAAGGAAGGAAGGAAGGAAAAAAGGAAGGAAGGAAGGAAGGGAAAAGATAAATGAACAACGAGGGAATTTTAGCCACAGCAGTTAGACTTATATTCCGCTTCACAGGGCTTTTCCAGCCCTCTCTAAGGGGTTTACAGAGTCATCCTCTTACCCCCAACCATCTGGGTCCTCATTTGATCCACCTCGGAAGGACGGAAGGCTGAGTTGACCTTTAGGAGGGAGGGAGGGAGGGAGGGAGGGAGGGAGGGAGGGAAGGGCAAGCAAGAGAGAGGGTGTTAGAGAAAGAAAAATAGAGAAAGAGAGAGAGAGAGAAATAAAGAGAGTGCTAGAGAGAGAGACAGAAAGACAGAAAGTGGGAGAAAAAGAGAGAGAGTGGGAGAGAGAGAAAGAGAGTGCTAGAGAAATAGAAAGATAGAGTGCTAGAGTGAGAGACAGAGAGATGGGGCTGCTAGAGAATGTGAGAGAGAGAGAGAAAGAGAGAGAGAGAGAGAGAGAGAGGGAGAGAGAGAGAGAGAGAGAAAGAAAGAAAGAGACAGAGAGAGAAAGAGTGGGTGCTAGAGAGAGAGAGAGAGAGAGAAAAAGAAAGAAAGCATGAGAAAGAGAGAAAAAGAGAGGGTGCTAGAGAGAGTGCTAGAGAGAGAGAGAGAAAGAGTGCCTGAGAAACAGACAGAGAGAGAAAGAGGGTGCTAGAGAGAGAGAGAGGACGAAAGAAAGAAAGAAAGGGCATGAGAAAGAGACAGAGAGAGAAAGAGAGGGTGCTAGAGAGAGAGAGAGAAAAAGAAAGAAAGAAAGAGTGCATGAGAAAGAGACACAGAGAGAGTACTAGAGAGAGAGAGAGAGAAAGAAAGAAAGAGAAAGAAAGAAAGAGTGCATGAGAGAGAAAGAGAGCTAGAGAGACACACAGAGAGAGCTGCAGCTGAGGAAGTGTGTGTGTTTGTCTGTGTCTCTCTCTTCAGGGACACTTTCCCAAACTTTCCCAAAGTTTCTCCAGAACCTGCAAGTGTTCAAGAGCCATTCTGGTCCTGACCCAACAGAATAAATTCCCTTTTTGGAGCCTGGCACAAGGGAACACCCGGGCGGTCTTCCTTTCCTCCTCTTCCTCCTCCCCCTCCTTCTTCCTTTTACAAAAAAATAAAATAACTGGTTTGGATGAGTCACTGCCAAACCTGATCTCTCTCTCTCTCTCTCTCTCTCTCTCTCTCTCTCTCTCTCTCTCTCCCTATCTCTCTCTTTCACACACGCACTGCAGAAGAATGCAGCTGGGTGGGGGCCCCTGCATGCATGCTGGATTCCCAAAAATGAATTCCAGATGTGGGGCAGAGAGGCCAGCTTCCCTCTTCCCTCTCCAGCTGCTGCTGGGGGAAACAGCCGCCTTGCCCCAATCTTTGCAGCAGAGTTTTGGGGTGGCTTTGCTTTTTTTCTTTTTTCCCCTTGGGGGAGGAGGGACGATCCCCAAATCTGGAGGGCCAGCTGTTGCCCAACTGGGCCAAAAGTTTCTGGCGTTTCACCCTCTTCCCTTTGCTTGGTGGGTCAGCCGCGCCTCCCCGAGCATGGCGGACGAGCTGCGCACTTCAAAGTTTCCGGCAGAGGAATTTTGGAAGGGGGCCCAAATTTCACAGCCAGCCCCCAACTTCGCTCGAGTTGTTTTCGTTTGAAAGAAGCCATCCGGCGAAGGGTTGATCCAATTGATTCCGTTTGCAGCTGCTTTCCCTTCCTTACCCCCACCCCAATCCCCACATCTATTTCAATTGATGCATTGAGCGTGTTTTAAAAAACGGGGTTGGGGAGCATTTCCCATCAGAGAGGATAATTCGGTCCCCACAAGAGCAGGGGGAAGGTCTGACTTTGGCCGTTTTTAAGACGTGGGGACTTCAACTCCCAGAATTCCCCAGCCAGGATGGAGATTCTGGGAGTTGAAGTCCACACGTTGCCATGGTTGGAGACCAGCTGGGCAATTCTGGGAGTTGACGTCCACAGGTCTTAAAGTTGCCAAGGTTGGAAGCCAGCTGGGGAATTCTGGGAGTTGAAGTCCACACGTCTTAAAGTTGCCAAGGTTGGAAGCCAGCTGGGCAATTCTGGGAGTTGAAGTCCACAGGCCTTAAAGTTGCCAAGGTTGGAAGCCAGCTGGGGAATTCTGGGAGTTGAAGTCCACACGTCTTAAAGTTGCCAAGATTGAAAGCCAACTGGGGAATTCTGGGAGTTGAAGTCCACAGGCCTTAAAGTCGCCAAGGTTGAAAGCCAGCTGGGCAATTCTGGGAGTTGAAGTCCACAGGCCTTAAAGTTGCCAAGGTTGAAAGCAAGCTGGGGAATTCTGGGAGTTGAAGTCCACAGGCCTTAAAGTTGCCAAGGTTGGAAGCCAGCTGGGGAATTCTGGGAGTTGAAGTCCACAGGCCTTAAAGTTGCCAAGGTTGGAAGCCAGCTGGGGAATTCTGGGAGTTGAAGTCCACAGGCCTTAAAGTTGCCAAG